>WSYH01003080.1:0-73097 GCA_036426205.1 Ascaphus truei
GTCACGTGCAGTCAATCAATGCGGTTCATCTCAGGAGACCCCCTGCTCCTGCACACTATTAATTAAAATTACATTAATGTAATTCGCTACGGTAATGAATTATTTTTTATTATTATGTGTTTTGATACTAGTGTACATGAGCAGGGGGTCTCCTGAGCTGAACCGCATTGGTTATGAGATACAGGCCCCGTTATGGGATGCGGTATCCCCCTGCATATTTAGTCCCCCGGCCACGTGTTGTGGGAGATTGCAAAGCACAGGGGATACCAGCACCCCATAACGGGGCCTGTATCTCATGAAGTAGGGGGTCCCTGAGGCTTAAACCAATGTGGTTCAGCTCAGAAGACCACCTGCATATGTACACTAGTATTAAAATGAATATTTGTACTGTAGGATTGCCTGTAAGAGCTGCATGGAGACGCAAGCATCTCCATGCAACTCTTACAGGCTGCTTTTTTTTTCATCAGCTATCGTGCGCAGATTCACAGCCCATATCAGGGTGGAAAAAAAACAGGTCGCAGATAGGGCAGTTTTGTGATCGGTCTCTAACAAAATGCCCTGCACTTGTTAGTGAATCCCGTGCTTGGCTTAATATTTTTAAGTATGATCACAACGCATACTCGCGCACAAAAGCTCACTGCTTAGTGAATCGCCCCCTATATAGCTTGGATTTAGTTTTAGTTAGGTAGTGACGTTGGCAATTGGCTGACATAAATAAAACTGAGAATTGTGGTGTGCAGTTTGTGGAAAAAAAAGATATACAGTACTGAAAAGTTACAATATCCATGTACACGTTTGCGAGACACCTGGAGCATGTTACTGCATACAGGAAAGGGGTTCAAAGCACAGTAGAAAACCAAGACTGTGTGGTGTGCTCTAAAACGTAGGACTCAGCAAACTTCAAATAATGTATACATAAGTTTGTCCTCGAAAGTATTTCCCAATATAAAATGGGTGACCACCTATAGCATTAAAAAACCTATTTCCACCAGGTATCAATAAAAAGGAAGAGTAAACCCAATGGTAAATCTCACACTAGCTAGTGTCCAAGCCAAATCATTGAATCGGAAAAAAGGTGTATTAGAGTAAATTTAAACCTCACTTAGAGCAGGTGGTGCCTCCCGGGGGATTAACTTCTAGGCGTGCATCCGGTACTCCACAGCAAAAGGGCAGATATCCAGAAAAGGAGAAATTGGGAGCCCACAGATACATGAAAAATATGTAGGAGGTGGTTTCCCAAACAACGAGGTTTATGCTGGTCAGAGCATGGTAAACAGAAAAAAATAGAGCCTCAGGCCCCACCGACATGGTCGAGCGTGCGCTCTATCAAGGGTGTCAAGATCTAAAAAATGTAAAATTCCCCTTTACCTAATAAGAGGTCTCTTTTCCAGGCCCAAACGTCCGTTTAACCCGTCGCCTAGCTGTATCACCTGCGATGCGCCCTGTTGGCAGAGTGCATACACGAGTACCACGCTTCAGGCGGGTGTTCGCGGTGGAGGGTGACGTCAGCGCGTCAAGAATTACAACAAACTTTATTGAAATCTAAACTTAACAACCTAACAAAACTTAAAAAAACTTTATTTCCTACGGAACAAGAATAGATATTAAACTAAGATACAGGGACATTATAATACAAAATAAAATCAATGAAAAAAAACCACAAGCAAGTTTAAAAGAAAAAAAATATACACAAGCAAAGGTTTATGAAAAAACGTTGATCGCTTCCAAGGTTTAAAAGAAAGTAGTATTGATGATTGGGTTTGTGAAAAAACATATGACCACATATCCCCACCATAGTCCAATTATTTATAACCAGTATTATGATCTACAAGGCTAGTAATCGATTTACTTTACTTAAGCAAATATAAGTGAATAAATTCGCTAAGATATTGCCTGTTCAACAGAAAATTTTCTTTCAATTATATGTAAGTTATATTCCTAAGGTATGGGTATGGAATTCATATGTTTTCAGATCAGATTCTTAAAAACCATGGGACAGCGGGGTAGGAGGAAGAGCGGAAGAAGGGAATGAAGAGGGGGAAAGAATAAAAAGAAGAAGAAGACAAAGAGAAGAGAAAGAAAAAGTAGAAAAAGAGGAAAAAAAGAGAGAGAGAAAAAAAACAAAGAGAGAAAAGAAAAAGATGCCAGAGGAAGAGAAAGAAGAAGGAGAAGAAAGGAGGAAAGAGGAAGAGAGAGAAAGAAAGAAAGAAAAGAAAGGGAGAGAAAGGGGTTGCGAAAAAGAAGAGAGAATAAAGAGAGAGAGGAAAGAGAAAGAGTGGGGAAGGGGAGGGAAGAGTAAAGAGGGGAGAAAAAAAGATAGAGGAAGAGGAGGGGAGAAGAAGGAAGCGAGAAGGAGAAAGAGGAAGGGAAGAAGAAGATAATGGGAAAAGAGAAAGTGGAGAAAAGAGAGAAAAGGAAGAAAAGGAAAGAAGAAGATAGGAGAGAAGATAATAGGAGGAGTAAAAACAAGAAGGAGAAAGAGAGAAAAGTAGTAGGGAGGAAAAGAAGATAGAGAGGAAGAAAGAAGAAAAGAAATAAGAGCGGAGGAAAAAAGAGAAGATAGAGAAGAGGGAGAAAGAAAGAGAGAGGAAGAGGGAAGGGAGAGAACAGAGAAAGAAGAAAAAAAGAGGAAGAAGGAGAAAGTAGAAAGAAAAAAAAAAAAAGGGAGAAGCGAAGAAAGAAGAAGGAGAGGCAGGAGAAGAGAGAAAATGAAAGAAGAGACAGAGAATGAGATGGAAAAAGAGAAACAAAAAGAAGAAGAAGACGGAAAAGAGAGAAAGGAAAAGAGAAAAGAAGGAGAAGGCGGGGGGGTGCGGGGAGGGGGGAAATATGAGAAAAAAAAGAAGGAGGATAAAAGAAGCCGCGTGGGAAGGGTGGAAGGGGGGGGGGACGGGTAGGGGGGGGAGGGGGGAGAGGGAGGGGGGGGAGGGGGGGGGGGAGGGGGGGGGGGGAGAGGAGAGAAAGGAAGAGAAAAAAAAGAGAGGAAGAGGGAAAGAGAAAAAAGAAGGAAGAAAGAAGGAAAGAAAAAGAGAGACGAGCGTATTTAGAAAGAAAAAAAAAGAAAAAAAGGGAGAGAGAAGATAAGAAAAGAAAAGAAGAAAAGAAAGAAGATAAGAAGAGAGAGTAAAAGAAAAAAAGGAGAGAAAAAAAAGAAGACAAGAAAGAAAGGGGCAGAAGAGAGAAAAGGGGGGAAGTAAGAAAAAAAAGAAAAAGAAAAGAAGGAAGACAGAAGAGAAGGCAGGAGAAATAGAGAGAAAGAGAGAAAAAGAGAAAGGAAATAATCTTAAAAATTATATTAAATAAAAATAAATATAAAATATATAGGGAATAAGTAGTTAGATATATCAACCAAAAGAATGAATACAATTATAGGTATGGGTTATTAGATAATTAAGTGTAAACACAGTTTTCCAGATACCATAGACTTATAAATATGTAATTTATTTTATCATTTACAATCCAAATTTATACATAAATTGATGTAGTGCAAATAGATTATAATATGCAAAATAGAATATAATACTAAAGATAACACATAAATTGTATATAATGATAATTAATGAATTCAATATTACAATTGTAGGTATCAATCTATTTAGATATGGGTTTAAATCCCAATTGATTCAATCCATAGGGATCCTAGTATTAAAGTAAAAATCCAGAAGAAGAGTTCCTTTTTAATACCAGGAGTTCCAATTATTACCACCCCTATATGGCATTTCAATATGTTCAATTCCTCTAAATCTTAATTTAGTAATATCCCATGTTTACAAGTTGTAAGTGTTGGGATACCGGATGCGTGAGATCTTAAGTTTAATCAAACCTAATATGTTCTGCCTTCTGGCCTTCAATGCTGGTTGTGCGTCCACATATGCTTACCACATCACAGTCCAATAAATAGACTATGAATTGGTATGCAAATTATGAAGGATTTTATAGGTTATATTGTCCTGTCTTAAAGGATTTGGAAATTAGATGTTTGATCAGGAACGTACAGGAAAACACCTTCAAACATTGTTACAGCCTTTGGTAGACCCAACCCCAGTGATGTTTGTTTGATGTAAAAAGACTTCGAGAAGAGACATAATTAGCAACTGTTTTAGCCTTTTTAAGACGAAACGTGGGCCCCCTGGTATCTTTCTTCAGTAAGGGGTCTGCAGATAATAATTCCAAGTTTCCTCCAATCCTCCTTAATACCATTCACTTGAACATTGAACGTGTTATAAACATTGGACTATTAAAGTCCCATGTGCTCGTTTTGGATTCCTGTTTTGTTTAAGAGATCACCCTATTCATATCCTAACTTCAGCAAAGACCCTCAAGACATTGGATTTAAGATATCCCCTCTCCTCAAATCTTTTTAAGAGTTCCTCGATTGAGTCAGAAGTCCTCCTCATTGGAACAAATCCTTTTTATCGGAGCTGGTTGTCCTTTGGTATTGAATTTAAGAGGGGTTTTGGATGGCAGCTGTCAAATCTTAAATTGTGTTACGGTGAGTTTTTCTTCTATAAATATTGAACAATTTTCATGTGATATCAATAAATAAATCATAGATCAGGTAATGAATATGTGTGAAAATCATAAGTGGAAGTGAATTTTAAATTAAAATCATTTGATAAGGTGATAATAAAATAAAAGTGATTCTTCCCCTCCTTCCCAAATAAATATTAAATAAAAAAACCGTCTATAAAAAGTGAATAAAGTGTGATCGATAAGGGTTGTTATCTCTAATATGTGGACCGGACTCCCACACCCAAGAATAGGTTGGCATAAGATGGAGCAAGAGCTGGTACCCATAGCGGTTCACATATTTGGAGATAAAAAGTGTCATCAAACAAAAAGTAATTATGTGTTAATAAAAAGTGAATACAATCCAAATAATAAAAGTGTTCTGTGTTTAGTGATAATGTGGAGTGTTCCAATTATAGTGTGACAGCTTGCCATACCATGTTGATGGGTTATAATGGGATACAAGGAGGTTCACATCTAGTGTAACCCAGAGATGCCCCCTTTCCAATCATGCTTGTGAGTTTACCAAAAGGTCACCACTGTCTCTGATATGTGATGGTAAATCATAAACAAATTGTTGCAAAATAATAATCAACATATCATAGAGACCCATCTCCCAAGATCACATACTAGCAACTATGGTCTCCAGGGGGGGAGACAAAGTTTTAGGATCTTTGGGAGATGAGTGAAATACTGGGATAATGGGGATGTGTCTCAAAAAAAATTCACACTCCTTAGAATCAAGAACTCTAAAAGGGAAACCCTCTTTATGAGTAACCTGAGCTGTTTAAGGAACATAGGAGTGTGGTCACCACGTAGTACAGAGTGAGAATCATCTGACAATTGGAGTATAGCCTCCTCCTTATATGTCTTTTACTTCTGCACTACAATGGCTCCCCCTTATCTGCACTTTTAACAATGAAATCTTTATATTTTTCAAATTGTGTAAAGCCTCTTTTTCAACCTGCTGAGATTGTTATCTGCTCTGTAGAGGAGACACTTGAAACGTGTATCCTCTAGAGAGGAGGATCAAGTCCCTCTCAACAAGTTTCTCGAAAGTCTGAGGTAGTGTCCCTTCATATGTTTTGAAAAAATACTGATTTCTTCTTAAAACCCGATTGTGGTTACCTAGAAAAATTGGAAAGATCAATAGTATCAGACAATACATTTTCATTATTAAGTGTTCATGTCCTGCAGGCAACATGTTTCTTAAAGGTCAGGGTAGGGGGGGACGGATCTGGGCCTAGAGGTAATATTCTGTAAAGCTCCCCCCACTCAAGGGAACATATGCTCCCTGAGTAGTAGGAACCGCTCATGTCACCACTCCATCCCTCTACATCATCATCAATCCTATCCCCTCCATCAAAGAACCTTTTAAGGTAATTCCGAACATATTTGTTCAAATCAATGAAACATCAAACAGTTTAAAATTCGATGTGAAGGTGCATATTTGAGCCCTTTATCAATACAGAAAGTTCTGCCTGTGTCCAAAGGGAGTATTAGTTAGATTAATAACCCGTATTTTAAATCAGGAGTTCTTTTCTCTCTTGAGGGATTTTTCTTGCTTTCTTTCTTTCCTCTTCTTGTTGTATGTTTGTACGCTCCCGGTTTTTGAAGAACCAAAATAACGTGTTAGGTTGAATTTCTTTACTTCTACTGTTGTTTTCCTGAAAGGTATGTCCTGAATAAGTTGGATCCCTCTTCTCTCTCTAGTGTCCCTCGTGGTCTAGGATTTAATTGATCTCCATGTGAGTTACTTGTGTGGCAAAATGTGTCATTGTCCGAAAAAATCTGATCCCCATTGTTGTTTGTGAAAAGGAAATGTTTTTCTGAGAATGGACTTTTGTTTATCCCCGTAATTCTTTTTAGGTTGTAGAAGAATTGTATCTTTTTGTGGGCGCTGGCCTCTGCCAACACATAGACTGATTACGCAATGTCCCTGTTGTCTCTCTCAAACTTTGTTTGTTTTTTTAACATAACCTTCTCCATAACTTCAATATGGTAGTAGATAACTTCTCCAGATCATTAAAACCCTCCATTTCAATAATGACGTAAATCCTTTTGCAATATCTGTATGTCTTTGTCTAATGCAAGCTTTTCTTTTGTTTTGAGTTGTATAATTAATCCATTAAGTGCAAATGAACAACAGTTAAGGGTTTGTCTTCCAGTCATTCTCAACAGTACACATTAAGAACCCAAAAGTGGGAGTTTTTTATCTAATCCTCTTGGGATCCTTTTGTTCTTATATATTGTGTAATGTATAATGTCCCCCATGTGCGTACTTTTAATGATAATAATCTTCCAATTTTGATAAATTGTATCTTTAGGTCAGACAAAATCCTCACAAACCGATTCCACTGTAATATCAAATACTTGCTCTGCTTTCTTGTTTCTTTGATTATTATGAGCAGCAAAATGCATATTGTGATGAAAAGTCTCATTTCTTGATCAATATTCCTCCTCAAAATCTGTATTATTCTGATCCATAATTAAACCAATAAAAAAATATATATACACAAAATCCAAAAAAATATATATTTGTGAATGTGTATAAAAATAGAGGGAATAGCACACTCTCTAAAGCAATATTCTAAAAAATGTACGGTCCATGTGAGCACACCTCACAGATATAAATGCACAGTAGAAAAACCAGACTGTGTGGTGCTCTAAAACGTAGATCAGAACTTCAATTATAATGTATACATAACTGTTTGTCCTCGAAGTATCCCACATATAAATGGTGACCACCTATAGCATAAACACCTATTTCCAACAGGTCTCAATAAACCGGAAGGAGTATAACCCCAATTGGTAATAACTCACACTGCTAGTGTCCAGCCAAATATGAATAGGAAAAACGGGTGTATTAGAGTAAATAAACTCACTTAGAGCAGGTGGTCCTCCCGGGATTAATCTTCCTAGGGTGGTGCCATCCGGTACTCCACAGCAAGGGCAGATATCCAGAAAGGAGGAATTGGAGCACGCTACATGGAAAAATAGTGCTAGAGGTGTTTCCCAAACAAGAGGTTTATTAGGTCAGAGCATGGTAACAGAAAAAATAGAGCCCTCAGGCCCCCACCGACATGTTTCGAGCGTGCGCTCTTTATCATCAGATGCTAGTGTCGTCGCCATTTTTAAAGCGTCCACGTCACGTGCAGTCAATCAATGCGGTTCATCTCAGGAGACCCCCTGCTCCTGCACACTATTAATTAAAATTACATTAATGTAATTCGCTACGGTAATGAATTATTTTTTATTATTATGTGTTTTGATACTAGTGTACATGAGCAGGGGGTCTCCTGAGCTGAACCGCATTGGTTATGAGATACAGGCCCCGTTATGGGATGCGGTATCCCCCTGCATGATTTAAGTCCCCCGGCCACGTGTTGTGGGAGATTGCAAAGCACAGGGGATACCAGCACCCCATAACGGGGCCTGTATCTCATGAAGTAGGGGGTCCCTGAGGCTTAAACCAATGTGGTTCAGCTCAGAAGACCACCTGCATATGTACACTAGTATTAAAATGAATATTTGTACTGTAGGATTGCCTGTAAGAGCTGCATGGAGACGCAGCATCTCCATGCAACTCTTACAGGCTGCTTTTTTTTCTATCAGCTATCGTGCTGCAGAATTCACAGCCCGATATCAGGGTGAAAAAAACAGGTCGCAGATAGGGCAGTTTGTGATCGGTCTTAACAAAATGCCCTGCACTTGTTAGTGAATCCCGTGTTTGGCTTAATATTTTTAAGTATGATCACAAAATGCATACTCGCGCACAAAAGCTCACTGCTTAGTGAATCGCCCCCTATATAGCTTGGATTTAGTTTTAGTTAGGTAGTGACGTTGGCAATTGGCTGACATAAAAAAAACTGAGAATTGTGGTGTGCAGTTTGTGGAAAAAAAAGATATACAGTACTAGAAAATACAATATCATGTCACGTGCAGCACAACCTGTGAGCATGTTACCTGCATACAGGACAGGGGTTAAAGCACAGCTCTCCAGCATGTGCCCACCACCCGCAAAAGGTGCCAAAAAACAAAATCCCCATATCGTCACCAGTGAACCACTCAGGCCACAAACAAGCACGCAAGAGGAGGATGGTGACTAGATATTCAACCAGGGTAATACACACGGGCTACTCTAGACAACTCACCTTCGCCAGCCCCTTACCCAATGCCAACGTATAGATCTGCTGCCACCCACCCAAGAATATGAAATTAATTGCAGAGTCTAAATAAGCACTTAACAAATACCAACAAACAAGAACAACAAAACCTGTCCTAGCAAAACGTGTCAATGTTAAGTTACTCCCGCAGAGAGTGCCATAGTTCATTCAGAGCCAAAGCATACACTTACAGACGCGGCCACCTTTAATCTTAATGCGGCTTTCTCCTCGGTTTTGTTTTTAAATGCGGCGGTGCTCGTTTGTTTTTTTTTAGTTTTCCCGCGCCGCGGCGCTTTCAATGATAAGCGCCATTTAGCGCTTATCTTTTGAATGCGGCCGCCACGCGGGGAAACTCCTTTCAAATCGGAGCAAGAAAAAGCCCGCATTTAACCGGGCAAGCTTATAAAAGCTGGCCGGGACAGTATTATGAATTGTTTAATATTCCATACAGTATATAAAAATACAGTGCTTACATTACAGAAAAGGATCTTGCAAGGAACATCTATCTTACATGTAATGGCAGAACAGTTTTCTTTAAATAAAAGGATAAATAATAAAACGAGGTCTCTATACAGAACCGTTACCATATGTCATAGGTTTTTCCCAGAGTGGGTCCCTAGAGTAGCAGATGAAAATTCACATGCCTGATCCCAAAATACTGTACAACCTCTTGTTGAATTCTAACATAATTAAAAGTTAGGGCCTGTTAATTCTTACTGCTTGCGGCCAAGTTTATTCGAGCATTTGCCCGTTCTGGCGCCAGCAGTAGCCTGTGCGCGGCCCAGAGGCGGACGGCGAGCGCGAAGCAGAGGACAGTAGCGCCCACTCCGATCGGGGGCGCTCTCCCTACCGCTGCCGGGTCCGCGCGGTCCCCCGGAACCCCCTGCCGCCGTCCCCCACATCGCGGGACACCCAGGGCTCCCTCGGGGACGCCCTGGACGCGCGGTGCAGGGGCGCAGCTCCACGAAGACGGCGTGACCGCGCGTTATGACGCGCGGCACGCCGAGGGGTGGCCATAGCAAGCAGGGAAATCTCCCGGCTGCGGATCTGGCCGCACTGCAATTAGTGTGGTGCAGTGTAACTTCTCATCATTGGGAACACAATAATCCCTTCCTACCATAAAGTAGGGCCAGCGCCATGGTATTGGAACCCGAGTGAAGCTTCAGCTTGTGCCCCTTCCTGCGGCCTTCCACATACACAATACAATTAACTTTCCTTCTATCTAACTGAAATTAAAATGTTATATCTAATAGATTGATTTATACAACCCTCAACCCGTGCGTATCTTAACGCCATGGGCACGCTGGGCAGTTGCCCGGGGGCCCCGAGGCATAGGGGCCAAATGCTATCTATGCCACAGACCAGAATTTACACATAATTTTCCGATTCACCCGAATCAACATTCAAAACTCTCCCGCTAATCGGTAGAAGGAGAAAAATAACGACTTGTAGCGGAGAGTTGGCAGGGCCCAGTGCACTGCTTTGACCGGGGGCCTATAGATGCTGTTATGACGGCCCTGCCCTCACCCCATCCCCTCTCCCTGTCAATTGCTCTCCCCTCCCGCCCTCTCTCTCTCTCCCTTCTGGCCTTCTCCCCCCCTCCCTCTCGTCATTCTTGTTCCCCCCTTCCTTCAACTCTCCCCCTCCCTCTACCCTTGTTTCATTTCTTTCTCCCCCTGACCAAACACACACAACAACAGGAAAGAAAACCGATGCACAGAAAACCCAAAAAAAACACACACATAACACGCGAAAAAGCAAAGAAAAACACACCACAGGACAAACACAGAAACAAAACACAGACAAACAGTCACACAGACAAAACACACAAAGGACGCAAAACACCACACACCACACACACACACACACACACACACACACACACACACACACAGCACAAAGCACACACACACACACACACACACACACACACACACACACACACACGACACACCAGGAAACACAGAAAACAAACAAAAACACACACACACTTCAAGAATACAACACACAAACAGCAGCGGCCACACAGAACAAAGCAGAAAGCACCCACACCCACACAGTGGCGGATGTAAATTTCACGCCATGTAAGACCAAATGGGGCATGTCCACCCAATTGCCGTACGCTTCGTCTCGTCTGCATTATACAAGATGAACATACGGCTCCACCACAGCACACACTACACACACACACACACACACACACACACACACACACACACAACCACTCACACACACAAACACCACCACACTACACACACACACAAACACACACAAGCACACAACACGCGACACACACTACACACACAACACAACAACCAGAAAAAACAACACACAACCAAACCCACAGAAAAACACACACACACAATACAATTACAGAAAACCAAATCACACACAGACAACCACAGAAACAAAACAACACACAAGACAACCACATAAAACACACACAAGGACAACACAGAAAACACACACAGACAACCACAGAAAAACACACACAGAACAACCACAAAAAACAACACAACACAGACAACCACAGAAAACACAGACAAACACAACAACACCACAGAACAAACACACAACACAGACACCAGAAAAAACCACACAACAACCACAGAAAAACACAAAACCAGAAACAGAAAACACGAAAACAACAAAAAACAACCACAGAAACACAAGAAGAACCACACAAAGACATCACACAGCAGAAAAACACACACAGAACAAACCACCATAAAACAGACACACAACAAACAGCCATAGAAAACACAAACAGGATAGAGAGGACACAGTGATGACTGATACACATCCACACATTTCTCTAGTCAGAGGCGCTAGTTTTTCTGGGGGGAGGGAGGGGTCACGGCAGTTATAAAGGTCCCACGCTCTTCCCCAAGGCATTTAAATAAATTGCTGGGGGACGAGGTCCGCCCCAAACTACACTTACCTTTTAGGCGATCTCTGTTCTGGAATCGTCATGGTTAACTGGCGTCAATGAGCCGTGGGGTCACGTGACTTGGCAACGTGAGTCACAGGATCCTGCGTGTCATATGATGCTGGAGCCGAGCAGAGGGGAGGGGGGCATGCATAGCCCGCAGAGGAAGCAGGCAGGGTCTTTGTCGCACTGGGAAAGGTTTGCGCACCCCTGCTCTAGTCCACGCTTTTTTTGTGACCTCTGCTTGGCCCCCGCCCCCAGGTTCCTTGCACCTCTGCTGATTTGCTGCATTCCCCAGCAGCCAGCAGCAGCTAATCAGAATGAGGATCATGGCCCAGCGCCTCTCCCTGCTCGGGGAAACTAGGGGTACTTTACAGGATCAAATCCTCCCTAAGTCCTCCTGTCAGAAAGATATCTCACAGCAGATGCTAATGCCAATTATTGACTATGGAGACATAGTATATGGTTCGGCACCTCAACCCACCTTAGCAAACTTGATAGCCTAACCTAATCAATTTGTCGTTTTTGTTCTCCAATGCAACTAACAACAAACAATCACTCTGCGAAATGCTCATATAACTAGATGTCATCACTAAGTCTAGGCGAGTAACTCTTTCCTGTCTTGCCTTTAAATTCTTTCTGGGCAAGCTACCCAGCTATCTGAACAAGTTCTCACCTACCACATGCAGCAATCTATCATCTGAGATCAGACTCAAAGAGACTATTCATGGTCCCCAAGGCTCAACAGACGGTTATCTTTCTGGCCGTCCCCGTTTTATACCGTACAAACTGACCCAAAAAAATGGAACAACCTAACCTACCAGAGACTACTCACATCCACCACCAGAAGTTCCTAAATCTAAGGTCTGACTCACATTTTAATCTCGGTCTGTAACTGTTTTTCATACGCCCTATATATATTTTTTTCCTAACTGTGCATGCAATGTCCAGTATATAATGTATACCCTGTTTCATTTATGTAACTGTATTTGAACCATGATTATTTGTTTTCTTAACTCTGTACCCAGTACATACTTGAAAATGAGAGGTAACTCTCATGTATTACTTTCCAGGAAAATATTTTATAAATAAATAAAATAAACAAATAAATAAATACCCCCTGCAGTTAGAAATCTGCCACCCTAGACATCTGCCTATTTGGCCTAATTGCCCTGTGTAAATAAGCTACTGGTTGGGCCATTAACGACTTAGAAAAAAACTCCTCTAAAAGGAGTTTAAAATGTGCCTAAATATTTGAAAGACCTCATATCTTAATCTATTAATTACTTGGACACAACGTAAGTCATATCCCATATATTCAGGCGTGTTTGCTGAATGTAAAAAAACTAATTTTGACAGACTTGCCCCTAAGTTTGAGCACTAATGGATATCCGTATCTTATCGCCTCCTAGATATGAAGGATTTGGCCTCATTTGAGTTGTTTAATTGCAACATTTCCTAAATGCTCAATACGGTATACTTTAGGAATAGATGTCACCAAGTGGATATCCTAATTTTTAATATATCCTCGTAATAAGTGTATAACCTGTTTGTCACCCTCTCATTGATCACAAGAGTGATAATTCAAGAGTACAGTTTCCCTTGAGGTTGACAGTCCCAGGGTCTAGCTTATCGTCCGTCATGTAACTTTTAGTGGTCCATCAGTGATACACTCCACCCCCAGCCCCCCCCACCCCCAATAAGCCCCTTTGTAGATCAGCACAGGGTGACCCCAGGTAGGGTCTTGAACATCTGATAAAGCCAATATTTATATTATTACGACAAAATGGTAACCACCTACTATCTACAAGCACCATATTGAATTAAATACGTATATTCTCACGATATGATCATGACAATCATTATGGATAGTGTGTGAATTAAGGAGAGGCTAAGAGAGAGCTAGAGAAGCGTGAAATCTCTATTTACAAGATACTATTCTACAAATATAATATATACTAATATATAGTTAGTATATAGGACTAAATAAAAAAATGAAGTAAAAACAAAGTGGAATAAAGGATGTTAATTATAAATATCCCATACGATTGATTCATTCCAAACCCAAGCCATCCAAAATCATAACAGTTGAAAACTTGGGCAGATTAGTGATGTGACATACTGTACCACATTAAAGAGGAAACATAAAACAACTAGTAAGAAGCGGCTGTTTGCAGCTTCACGGTGTAAATAAATGTACACAAAATATTTTAATACACAGAACCAAATGACAAAAATATAAAAGCTTCAGCAGAAAACTTAAAGGGTTACCAGCCGGAAACTGTGGGAGAGAGTTGGAGTCGATCAATGGTCCTTTCATAGGGGTACACACATACAGTGCAATTGACATGGCAAGGAGACCAATTGACCTTATATAGTGAAGCAGGTGATGTCCTCTAGTGATAGCCCGAAAGCTGCAAATAGCGCAAAATTTTCAATACAGATTGGTCTCGGGTGTTCCAAAACGTAATTCTCTCAAAGACAGAAGATGATGTTTCACGGATCTGGGCACAACCTATGAAACCTTCCATTATCTCTTGACTGACAGCCGCTTCTTCTAAGGGGATCCGAGTCCACTCCACCATCTATATTATATTCATATTACTTAGATAATGTGGCTGAGATAGGTGTCCAATAAAAATGGGAAAACATACCCACAGTGATGTAACATAGACACATCCAGAATTATTTTCATAGCCAGTTCCTAGGACTCTTAGATAAATGAGATCCCCAAACTTCATCGAGAAGGATTCATTCATACAGTTACACAGTATACAGTTATCAATCTAATACTTCCTTCTAGATGCGCACAGGTGGTTGTACCAATGTCCTATTCCCATGGCCCCTCACCCTGTTGATAAGGGCACTGTGTGTATACGGTGCGGAACAAAATTGAAGCGGCTTAGATAGTGTTTGAACTGTGCCTACAAAGTTTGTGATTGTCTTCTAAAGATTGATAGGTACTGGCTGCCTCAGTGTGTATTTCATCATGAGTAGTCTCGTGATCTGGCTCCACCAGGTTCCAAGGAGTAATCCTAACAGACTGGCTCCAATCACCCCCCAATAACACTAGGTACATCAGGGTTTCGCACCAGTCTGCCCTGCCTACTCTGCAAGGGACCTATTCACTATCCTAGTCCTCATCTCCAGAGTCCATATCTCCATTGGCTGAGGCCATGCCAACTTAACAAATCAAATACTAGCAATAGGAAGAGAAGCCAGACAGGACGGCAGTGCATCCGTGCAGCTTGAATGAACGTACACCAAGGGGTACACTATCCTTGCAATAATGTTTATCGGCAACTGGTGTAAACTTGAGAATCATCTTCCCTGATGACTAGTCGCAAACCAGTTGTTCAATAAACCGTTGGGATGTTAGGTCGACGACCAAATCAGTGACGAATCATTCCGTCTCTCAGGGAGTAATGTGTGGAGCACACCAAAACAGTGAGTAAAACATATTTGTGCTTGTACCAAGGGTGGCTGTTGGTACCTCTAAAGTCTCGCCATTAAATAGTATATAGAGAACCTTGCGAGAGGATTTTCCACTAATTAAGTGAAAATTCTAATGCATATTGACTTAAATGCATGATGAATTCATCGACTAGCACTTTTTTTCGTTTACTTAAAAATGGCCCAAAGTTCAATATGGTGGACTTAAAGCAAAAGCTTCCACGTTTCTGGTTGAACCCTTATTGTGGAGACTTTCTGAATTATGGTTGTCCATCACTTGGTCGATCCCTATTTATTATTACATGGACTTGTTGGCCACCACTGGAGAGAATCCAGAAGCAAGAATCCATGGGGCATCCAACATACATTATCTGTCTCTTTGCTCAATTGCAAAACATTTCCATGCACTATGTTCTACCTTGAGACGATATATGCAAATTGCCAGGAGATAGATCATCGATCCATCATTGGTGATCCCGCTGCTCTTGCAGTCTTTGACATTATATTTAACAATAAATGTTGTATTTAATGTAGTTAACTATAAATTATTGAGAATAAAGAGATAGTTATTTGAAAACTGAGATTATAGAACATGCGTACATTCTTTATTTAATATACTGTATACATTGCCCTAAGCCTTTTTCTATAAAACCAACCTGAGAAATGAGTAAATATGAATATTAACTAAACTATGTAAATAGAATTGTCCAACAATCGATATATTTAGTTTATAACAACAACCCGGGTGGTTATTCTTCAATTATCCTGCAAAATTTGGATATCAAGGGTTGGTTGTTTGGTGCACAATGCGTAGCTTGCGTTAAAATTAGAACGACTATTAATTTCTCATAAAAATCTTTTAACCTCTCCATACTTATTATATCCAGTCCACTCATAAAACAAAAACCTTTGAGAAACACACACACACAGGACAACCAGAAAACACACACAGGACAACCACAGAAAACACACACAGGACAACCACAGAAAACACACACACAAGACAACCACAGAAAACACACACACAGGACAACCACAGAAAACACACACACAGGACAACCACAGAAAACACACACAGGACAACCACAGAAAACACACACAGAACAGCCATAGAAAACACAAACCAGGATAGAGCAGGACACAGTGATACACATACACACATTTCTCTAGTCCAGAGGCGCTAGTTTTTCTGGGGGGGAGGGAGGGGGCACGGCAGTTATAAAGGTCCCACGCTCTTCCCCAAGGCATTTAAATTAAATGCTGGGGGATCGCGCCAGGCCTCTACAATACACTTACCTTTAGGCGATGCATCGTCATGGTAACCTTGCGTCAAATGATGCCGTGGGGTCACGTGACTTGGCAACGTGACGTCACAGGATCCTGCGTGTCATATGATGCTGGAGCCGAGCAGAGGGGAGGGGGGCATGAGCCGCAGAGGAGAGCAGGCAGGGGTGCGCACGGGGAAAGGTTTGCGCACCCCTGCTCTAGTCCACGCTTTTTTTGCCTCTGCTTGGCCCCGCCCCCAGGCTCCTTGCACCTCTGCTTGATTTGCTGCATTCCCCAGCAGCAGCAGCAGCTAATCAGAATGGAGGACATGGCCCAGCTCTCTCCCTGCTCGGGGAAACTAGGGGTACTTTACAGGATCAAATCCTCCCTAAGTCTCCTGGTCAGAAAGCATATCGCACAGCAGATGCTAATGCCAATTATTGACTATGGAGACATAGTATATGGTTCGGCACCTCAAACCCACCTTAGCAAACTTGATAGCCTCTACAATTCAATTTGTCGTTTTGTTCTCCAATGCAACTACAACAAACATCACTGCGAAATGCTCATATAACTAGATTGGTCATCACTAGAGTCTAGGCGCAAGTACATCTTTCCTGTCTTGCCTTTAAATTCTTTCTGGGCAAGCTACCCAGCTATCTGAACAAGCTTCTCAACCCTACCACATGCAGCACTTATCATCTGAGATCAGACTCCAAAAGACTATTCATGGTCCCAAGGCTCAACAGAGTATCCGGCTGTTCCTCCTTCTCTTACCGTGCACCCCAAAACTGGAACAACCTACCAGAGACTCTCACATCCACCACCAGTTTAAGTTCCTTCAAATCTAAGGCTGACTCACATTTTAATCTGGTCTGTAACTGTTTCATACGCCCATAATATATATTTTCTTTAACTGTGCATGCAATGTCCAGTATATAATGTATACCCTGTTCATTTATGTAACTGTATTTGTAACCATGTATTATTTGTCTTAACTCTGTACCCAGTACATACTTGAAAATGAGAGGTAACTCTCAATGTATTACTTCCAGGTAAAATATTTTATAAATAAATAAAATAAACAAATAAATAAATCCCCCTGCAGTTAGAAATCTGCCACCCTAGACATCTGCCTATTTGGCCTAATTGCCCTGTGTAAATAAGCTACTGGGTTGGCCATTTAACGACTTAGAAAAAAACTCCTCTAAAAAGGAGTTTAAAATGTGCCTAAATATTTGAAAGACCTCATATCTTAATCTATTTAATACTTGGACACACGTAAGTCATATCCATATATTCAGGCGTGTTTGCTGAATGTAAAAAAACTAATTTTGACAGACTTGCCCCTAAGTTTGAGCACTAAATGGATATCCGTAGCTTATCGCCTCCTAGATATGAAGGATTTGGCCTCATTTGAGTTGTTTAATTGCAACATTTCTAAATCTCAATCCGGTATACTTTAGAATAGATGTCATCAGTGGATATCCTAATTTTTTATATTATCCTCTAAGTAAGTGGTGACCTGTTTGTCACCTCTCATTGATGCACAAGTGATAATTCAAGACTGTCACAGTTTCCCTTGAGGTTGACAGCCCAGGGTCTAGCTATCGTCCCATTGTACTTTTAGTGGTCCATCAGTGATAACCTCCACCCTCCCACCCCCCCCCCCCCCCCCAATTAAGCCCTCTTTGTAGATCAGCACAGACCCCAGGTAGGGTCTTGACCTCTGATAAAGCCAATATCTTATATTATTAAGACAAATGGTAACCACCTTAACATCTAAAGCACCATATTGATTAAAATACGTAATATCTCACGATATGATCATGACAATCAATATGGTGATAGTGTGTGAATTAGAGAGAGCTAGAGAGAGAGCTAGAGAGCGTGAAATCTCTATTTCAAGAATCTATTCTACAAATATAATATATACTATAATATATTATAGTATATATGTTACATAAATAAAAAATGAAGTAAAAAAAAGTGGAATAAAGGATGTAATTATAAAATATCCCAATACGATGATTCAATTCCAAACCCAGCCATCCAAAATCATACAATGTTGAAAACTTGGGCAGATTATTGATGGACATACTGTACCACATTAAAAAGGAAACATTAAAACACTAGAAGAAGCGGTGCAGCTTCACGGTGTAAAATTGTACAAAAATATTTTAGATACACAAGACACAAAATGACAAAAATAATAAAGCTTCAGAGAATTCTTAAAGGGTTACCAGCCAGGAACTGTGGGAGAGTTGGAGTCATCAATGTCCTTTCATAGGGTACACACATACAGGCAATTGCAGGCAAGAGACCACTTGCCTTATATAGTGAAAGCAGGTGATGTCTCTAGTGATAGCCGATAAGCTGCAAATAGCAGCAAATTTTCCAATACAGATTGTTCTCGGTGTTCTCCAAAACGTATTCTCTCAAAGACAGAATGATGTTGTCACGGATCTGGGCATAACCTCATGTAACCTTCCATTATCTCTTTAGACTGACAGCCGCTTCTAAGGTGGATCCGAGTCCTCCCTTATATTATATTATTACTTAATATGTGGCTGTGGGTCAAATAAATGGAAACATACCACAGTGATGTAAATAACACAAGAATATTTATAGCATGTTCTCTAAGACTCTTAGATAACATGAGATCCCCAAACGAGAGGATCATTCATACATACACAGTATACAGTTATATCTAAATACTTCCTTCTAGATGCTGCACAGGTGTGTACCAATGTCTCTCCCCATGGCCACCTCACCCTGTGTATAAGGGCCTGTGTATAGGTGCCGGCACAACATTGAAGTGCTTAGATAGTGTTTGAACTGTGCTACACAGTTTGTCTCATGTCTCCACGATTGTAGGTACATGGCTGCTCAGTGTGTATTCACTCCTGGAGTCAGTCTGTGATCTGGTCACCCAGCGTCCAAGGAGATACACTCCTCACAGACTGGCTCCCAATCACCCCCAATCACCCCTAGGTCCCTCAGGGTCGCACCAGCTCTGCCCCTGCCTACTCTGCCAGGGACTCTTCCTCTCCTAGTCCCTCCTCTCCAGAGTCCAATCTCATTGGCTGAGGCCATGCCAATTACAAATCACATCCTTAGCATAGGAAGAGCAGCCAGACAGGAGGCAGTGCATCTGTGTCAGCTGAATGCACTTACAAAGGGGTTACACTCTCATTGCAATCCGTTTCATCGCAACTTGTGTAACTTGAGAATCATATTCCCTGATGAAGTCGCACAAGTTGTGTCAAAACACGTTGGGATGTTAGGTTACGCCCACATCAGTGACGACATCATTCCGTCTCAGGGAGTAATAGTTTTGGAGCACACTAAAACAGTGAGTAAAACATATTTGTGCTTTAAAGTGTGTGCTGTTTACCCTCTAAAGTCTCTGCATTAAAAGTATATAGCGACTTGGAGAGGATTTTCCATATTCAATGAAAATTCAATGCATATTGACTTAATGCATGATGAATCATCGACTTAGCAACTTTTTTTCGTTACTAAAAATGGCCAAATTTCATATGGTTTGCGACTTAAAGCAAAAGATTTCCACGTTTCTGGTTGAAACTTTATTTTATTATTTTGCATTATGGTTTTCCATCATTTGGGATCCCTATTTATTATACTGGACTTGTTTGGCCACACTGGAGTAGAATCCAGAATCCAGAATTCCATGGTTGGAATCCAACATACAGTATCTGTCTCTTTGCTCAATTGCTAAACATTTCCATGCACTATGTTTACCTTGAGCTATACTTCTGAAATTGCCAGGAGATAGATCATCTTCCCTCATTGGTGCATCCGTCTGCTCTGCAGTCTTTTGGACATTATATTTAACAATTAAATGTTTATTTAATTTATTAACTTAAATTATTTAGTAATAAGAGAATATTTATTTTATGAAAATGAATTATAGAACACTGTGTACATTCTTTATTTAATATACTGTATACATTTCCCTAAGCCTTATTTCTATAAAACAACATTAGGAATGGAGTTAAATGAATATTAACTAAACCTATGTAAATTAGAATTGTAACACTGATATATTTAGTTTACTAAATACAAGGTGTTTTTTTCCTTAAATATCTGCAAAATTCTGAATATCAGGGTGTTTGGTGCACAATGCGTAGATTGAGTAAAATTATGACCGACTATTAATTTCTCATAAAAATCTTTAAAACCTCTCCATACTTATAATATCCAGTCTCACTCATTTAAAACAAAACCTTTGAGGTTAAGGTGAAAAATCCATTATATTATTTTTCTGCAATTTGTTTTCTAGTCAATTCATGGGTAAAAATATATATAACCAATTAAACGCATATGGGTATTTCTGCCAGTTAAGGTAAAAAATTATGAGCAAATTGATTTTTTTGTATGCTGAACATAATGTTACAAACACATCTGCCACTTTCTGACCTTCAAATATTCTCTCTGTAGATTTCTAAGATAGGTGAGAGACACTTTTATCATTAGTACCTAGATATTACCCGAGGGCAATAAAACTTGTTGACCTACTAGAAGAAGAAAACTTTCAGCATTTACTGTATTGTAGAGAAATGGAGTGAATTACTGCAACATCTTTACCATAAAAGCAAACAATTTAGCACAGTATCTATGGACAGGACAAATTGATTTAGACTTGGATAAAATTCAATGAGCATCTTGTAATTAGTTACCTAACCCATAATTCAAAAATTAATTGTATTTATTGCTTTCTCTCTAGTATCTTGAGCAATACTTATTATTTACTTATTACAGTGTGACAACAATAAACATATTTTACAATCTACAGTGTTACATAAAACACAGTTATGCTTTCCACTATGGAATACTTTTAATGTCTCATTATTGCAAATAGTAATATAAATACATGGATAAAACCACAGAGCTTCATGTATACAATATAGCACTCAAAATGTGAGTGCAAGACATCGTAGCCTGAATGGATGGCAGGGGTGGGCAATGTCAGTCCTTAGGGCCACCAACAGGTCAGGTTTTCAGCATATCCCTGTTTTAGCAGAGGTGGCTAAATCAGTGGCTCAGTTGTTGACTGAGCCACCTGTGCTGAAGCAGGGATATCGTGAAAACCTGACCTGTTGGCGGCTCATGGGGACTGGAGTTGGCCACCCCTGATTTAAGTGCTTACACAGCAGAGGTCCTCGAGTAACCCTGTCTAGCAGAAAAATGTACAGAAAGTAATCGGTTCAATTAGAGCTCAAAGACCATACTTTGTCAATTTTAGATATAATGTTACAAAAGGCATAAAATGTTTGTTACAGAAAGAGATTAGAAAGTGACGTACAGTATACAGTAGGATCAGACCGTTTATAAAATAAAAATGAGTAAATGATTGCTTAAGATCTGTTGTATGTTTGCTGACACACATAGGGGCTTATTCACTAAGCTTTGATACATTCAGTGCATTGCCGAGCGAATTTGCATTGTCTTACCACTCTATACAAAAATGTGTGTCAAAACGGTATTCACAAAGAAAAATCACAATTGTTTTTAAAGTTTGGTAAAAAAAAGTGTTATTGCACTGAAACTGTTTGTTTAAACTGCAGCCTGGAAGAGCTGCACATTAACGCTGCATCTCCATGCACGGCTCTTACAGGCGATCGTGCAGTTTTAATGTTTATTTTAATAACAGAGTACGGAAGCAGGGGTCTCCTGAGGTGAACCAAATTAATTTCAGCGTCGGCAACCCCTGCTTCCCGAGTTACAGGCCCTGTTATAGGGTGCCGGTATCTCCTGTGTGTTTAAATGTCCTGGTCACATGACGCTGGATATTTAAACATTCTGTACTCTACTATTAAAATTCATTAATGCAGCTTAGCAGGTAGCCACTAAGGCAGTAAATGGGTTAAGCCACAGTAGCTGATTTATTCGGGTACAGGGGGTGAGTGAATAGGGGTACTTGGCCCATGGTGGGTCGTTAGCTCTACCAGGAAATTTGCGGGAGGAGTTAACCCCTTCATTACCATAGCGGTGGTAACTGCTATGGTAATAAAGGGGTTAACCCCTCCCGCTACCCACCCGAGAGGCCTAACCACCCACTCTGGGCCAAGTACTCCCATTCACCCCCCGTACCTCCAATAAACATTTAAATACCTACTACCTACAAATTAACAACCCACTACTCTGCACCCACTCTATCCCCAACAACCCCCCCACCGCCCAACACATACATTATAGTAATGGGCAAAATTATTTTATCCAGATCTGGATAATAGCTAATTTGCCCATTTAAAAATAAAACATTACAGAGCCAACATAAAGGTAATTTAAGTTGCACTTACACCTGCAGGATGAAGGCAGTCCTCGTCTTCCTCCGCATCCTCCATGGGCAGCAACATTACAATAAACAAACTACTGACCACTAATCCCCTAATCACCTAAGCAGTTAGTAACTGCTATAGTAATTAAGGGGTTAACCCCCCTTTCCTGCTACACAGCCAGGAGGCCTAACCACCCTCCCCAGGGCAACTTCACCCACCACAACCCACCCCCGCTATCCATTGATTGTCACAGTGGTAAACCATGCCCCCAATACGGTCATGGATTGCCACACTAACAGTGAATGGGCAAAAAAAGCCACAAAATAAAACACATTATATTTAAATAAAACCAAGCATTTTACAATAAAACCATTGATTGGCACAGTGGTACACCATGTGTTATGTGCTTGGTTTGCAACTATGGCAATGAATGGGCAAGCAACAAATAAACAAAACAAGCACCAAATAAAATACATTACAATTCAATAAAAAAAAATGCCCCATTCTGGGTATAAATAAACACAGTGACAAGCAATGCATTTTCCCCCCAAAATGCTTGTTTTTATTTAATTGTTATGTATTGTTTTTTTGGTGCCTGTTTTTTTTTTAGGTTGCCCGTTGACTGCCATAGTGACAAACCAGGCTCATAATATGGGTATGGTGTACCACTGTGCCAATCAACTGTTTATTGGCAAATGTTTTATTGTATTACAATGTCATGTATTTTATTCAGTGGTTGTTTTTTTTATTTGTAGCTTGCCCATTCATTCCCATTGTGGCAAACCATGCTCATATTATCCTCATGGTTTTACCACTGTGCCAATCAATGGGTAGAGGGGGTGGAGGGCGGGGGTAGTTACCCTGGGGAGGGTAGTTACCCTGGGGAGGGTGGTTAGGCCTCCCAGGTGGGTAGCGGGAGAGGAGATTAACCCCTTAATTACTATAGCGGTTACTAACCACTAAGGTGATTAAGGAGTTAGTGGCCATTAGTTTTTTTTTATTGTAATGTTGCTGCCCACGGAGGACTGGGATGATGGTGATGAGGACGAGGATGGCCTTCATCCTGGCAGGGGTAAGTGCAACTTGAATTTAATTTATGCTGACATGCTAATGTTTATTTTTAATGAGCAAATGAGCTATTCAGTTACGGATAATAGGAATTTTGCAAATTACTGTACTGTATGTGCTGGGGGGGGGAGGGGTTGTATTTATTTTTATGTATTTCACTCCTTATGTTTTTTTTTAATGGGGAAAAGCACTATTAGCTATCTTGGGCATAGTATAGTGTTATTGGTATAGCGGGTGGATGAAGCTTTTAGTTGCCCCCTTCATTACCTTAGTGGTTGTAACAGCTAAGATAATGAAGTGGTTAATGTCTACTGCCACTGTCCCGCAAGGCCTAAACACCCACCCTAGGGCAACTACAAGTTTAACCCACCCCCTGTACCAACAACCTTAGCCGCTAAGGTAATGAAACTAGCTGTCATTTTTGCTTTACTGCATATCATTGATACCGGAGGCCCGAAGGGATCCCACGGAGACCTCCCTAATCTTTTGGGGTCACCATGGGCCTCCGGTATCAATCCTATGCAGTAAAACCAAACGAAACTCCGTTTAGGCATATTGCAATTCCTTTAGCACCAGCCCATAGCTAGCGAGAAAAGATTGCAAGTTTTTATAGTACTATATGGATATTGGAGTTTAGTGAATAGCAGTTTCCGGCAAAAAATGCGATTTCTAGCATTTTTTGGTTTACCGCACGACTTGTTTTAGCCAAAATGTTATAGTACTATAAGACCCAGTTTTAGTGTGATATTGCACTGTTATCAGAGCTTTGTGAACAGCTACACAGGCAATATCGCACTATACTATCGCACATATATTTATATGGCTATACGTTACTTATCGAAGTTTAGTGAATAAGCCCCATAGAACTCTAGTTTGTAATGTGTAGCTACCATGGTTGAACAATGTTAATCACTTGGAATTTGCCTACAGGAGTTTAGGAAAGCCAAGGGATCTGTGATGTTTACACAGCCCTTGTTAAACTGTGAGGATGAAACGTGTTGGGCTACTGTAAATATTCTTGCCGGTTTTATCTTACACTATTTATTGCTTATCTGATGATGTTTTAATCAATATATGGACTTAGTTGCCAAAATAAAAAAAGATTTTTACGCACGTTCACGATTTGGTGCCGAGTTACTGGATATGCTGTTGAAATTACTGTAATTATCTGCTGTAATGGCAATATTTTCCCAATTCTCAACCTATGACCTCCGGTTCTAGCAGGATATATATATATATATATATATTATTCACTATAATATATATATAATATCTATTATTTTATATAATATATATATATATATATATATATATACTATATATATTATTATATATAGATATATAATTATTGGTATTGCGCCATAGATATTGATACATAGTGGTCCGGTGTTATAATACATGGATGTCCTTGTATAGGTAAAATACATATTTTCCCTTATGTGTCATTTTAATATACATGCCATTCTCTTAGGATTGAGGCCATAGTTTTGTGCATTTGAGGAGGGCTAGGATTGGCGTTGTCTGGTCCCGTTTGTGCGCAAAAATTTGTGCACATTGTGACTGTGTGCTTGAGTTTTTTTAGCACTGGATAAGAATTGCATCGGAAGGGAACAGTGGATTAAGTGAGAGCTGATCGGGTAAGGAAGAGTGAGCTGGCCTTATATGCAGTACGTCAATGTCCCCCACAAGTCATTTGGGGTAAATAGAAGTTCAATAACCAGTACGTTTCCGATCCAGCCCTATGTGTGTAGTGCCATGTGCATGGGGTTAATATATTAAGCCCTGTTGTTCCGTTAGTCTATCTAACTCATGTCACACAGTTTAGATGTCCTGTTTGCCCCCTCACCCACATTATTTTATTGGCTGAGCATTGTGGTTCCTCCTCTTTTTTAGAATGTTAAGTTACAAGTGTGTTTGTGGTTTGCATGCAAGTTTTTCTTTGTCAATAT
Source organism: Ascaphus truei (assembly GCA_036426205.1). Taxonomy (NCBI): domain Eukaryota; kingdom Metazoa; phylum Chordata; class Amphibia; order Anura; family Ascaphidae; genus Ascaphus; species Ascaphus truei. The sequence continues at coordinate 25,646 of WSYH01003080.1, forward strand.
AGCCACTTTAGCAACCTTGGTGGGGACTTTTGGCGCCAAAAATGCTGATGACAGCACTATAAATGTTCAACATTGTATGTCAGATTAGTGGGGAGCTTGAAAGGACCATAAGTCCAAAATGTTGCTTCTTTTTTCTGTGATTACCCCCTGATGCCCGTGTAACTTCATTACATTGTATTTTTTGAATTGGTGAGTGCTCCAGATTCTTGATTTGGATATATCTATTGTTTGTTGCTGGATGGTGATCCTGCCGCACTGTGAGCGCCACGAACTGATTAGATAGTTTTTCCTTTTACTGTATTCCCCTTTGAGTGCCCTGAACATTCTTGCTATTGATATATATATATATATATCTATATATATATACTATATATATATATATATATATATTATATTGTTTATCACAAATGATGTATTAAAACATACCGGCACCGCAACCGACATTTCGGTCCACTGAGAGGGATCTTCTTCCAGGTAATGCCAAGGTCCCTCTCAGTGGACTGGAATGTCGGTTGCGGTGTCGGTATGTTTTAATACATCATTTTGGATTACAAAGTGCGGTGTGCTGTCTCTTCTTGCCAGCGTTGTACCTGGTAAAATTGTTCTATTGGATATCTATGGGATAAGCATCTGTCTATATGACACGGATGGTGTGTGCATTGCTGGACATACTTGTATGTGTGTGTGTGTGTGAGTGTATATATATATCAAATGGAAATTTTACTGTATGCTCATTTGCATGTCTTAGACAGGTCTGCAACCCCACCTTTCACCACTATCACCCCACTTCCACTGCAGCAAGGGATTCTGGGAAATGGCATGCAAATGAGCACACAATGCCACCCTTTGCTTCAAAACCATTCAACACGGTTCCCCTATAGGCTTAAGCTTGCTGCCTGGTCACAGCTTTGAGCACAGCCAGAGTTATATATATATATATATATGTGATCTAACTGCAGGTTGTACAGCGCTCAAATTATTCTTAATCATTGTGGCCCTGTAATGCTAAAGATACCTTGTCCTGTAAAAGACTTCCATGATTGCTCCTTGGTTTGGTTGTTGTAGAATATGTCTTTAAAACTCCCCACTCCAGTTAATCATCTTCCCCTTTGACACCTACAGATGTAGTAAGACTGGCTGTCTTTGGTGCCACGTGCGGTAGCAGCACCGAAAAATTTACGTCGTTTCGTGTCCCATTCAGAATCATGGACCACCCGTAGCTCCATTTCCGAGGCCGTAGACGTGTGCTTGTTTGTCCGTGGCACTGTCCATTTAATATAAACAGTGCGGTCTGGCTATTTCCTGGATAAACCAAATGCATTTCTGTAATTGTTTGATTACCAATCAATCCATGAATAAGTAACGTTTTGTTGCACACATCTGCATTGCTAGGACAAACAGAAAGGTCTTGGTTACCCTCTTGGTTGCCATACTGCAAATCAGTTTTAACTATTAACTGGCCTGTGACCTTTCCCTAGGTTATGTTTCACCCTTATACAAGAACAATTAGGGCACCCCTTTTTTGTTTTTAGGGTTATAGGATTGGTGTCTTCCTATTGACGCAGCAACTTTCAACTGCAGGGAGATCCTGGCATCACCTACGGAGGTAAGTATCTCGGGAAGCTCCGGAGACCCCCTGCTTCAAACCTAATAGAAAAAAAAAAAAACCATAGTAGTGTCGCGGCCCCTTTTAATCTCCAACATCCCCGAAAAAATTCGGGGATGTTTTCCAACTCTCACGGGCCTTCTCCACGCAGCCTGAAATCAGCTGATAGCGCTAATAGCGCTAGACAATGAAAGCGCTTAGCGCTAAACAATGAAATGCCCGCAGGCGCCCAAAACGGCCGAAAACGCCCCCCATCAGCCCGCATCAGCCTGCGATTTTTTAAATCGCTGGGAAAAGGCCGCAGGAGGATAAAGGCGGCAGCCACTGTATCACCTCGAGTGCTCCTTTCTAACACTTCTCCCTTTGTCATTTTGCGGTCCCTTGAGACATATATTACCACCCTTAAGCGATGCCTTACATGCGTAAAATCTAGGGACCAGCCAGATTGGCCTTATTGTGACAACCTCTCTGAAAAATCCACCTCTTTGCCAAACAAATTCCTTTTTGTTTAAAAACCCACCATTTGGGGGATTTCCGGTGACGTCACAGAGCATGGTCGGGTTGTAGAGGAGCTCCCGAAAACCCTCGCCGATAACCCGCTCATTTAAGCACCCACCGCCACCAAAAAAACTCCAAAACACCCCCAAAACATACAAGAACAGGGGACTATGCCTTCAAAAGGAAAAGCGACTCAGAATCAAGGGGTCACCAAGTACTTTACCCCCGTACAGCGCTTGCCGGAGCCGAGCTGCGACTCGCAAGATGGTGCAGAGGAGGCCATGCAGGCCTCAAACGTGGATCAGGCACCAGACACAGACAGCCGAGAACCGCCAGAATTTGGACTAAATAAAAAATACTTTGATGCCCTTTTCCTTCAAATGAGGAGGGGAGTCCAGGAAGATGTGAATGCTGCCCTGGAGAGCCTAAGGGCCGATATCAATGGCCTCACGAAGCGCACTGACAAGCTAGAGCACAAGATCAGAGATGTAATAGGATCCCAAAATAGCACAGAGGACGAGGTGATCAGACTGGGACAGGTCATTGAAGAGTTAAAAGATTTCCTAGAGGACCAAGAAAACAGGGACAGCAGGCAGAGCCTCAGGATAAGAAATATACCTGAAGAAGTCACACCTGAGGTCCTCCATCCTTACCTGCACAAGCTGTTCCGGTCCCTGGTCCCAGACTTGACGGAGCACGACATACAAATGGACAGAGCCCACCGAGCGCTAGGCCCGAAATCCTCCGATCCAAACCGTCGCAGAGATGTGATTATTAAATTTCACATGTACTCCGCCAAAGACAGAATCATGTCAGCGAGCAGAAAAGCAGGAGATCTCTACATAGAAAATAACAGAATCCAGATATACAGCGACCTGTCGAGGGCCACTGTGGCCAGGAGGAAGGAGATGAAGCCCCTCATTAACATCCTAAAGGACCGTAACATCACCTACCGCTTGGGCTTCCCCTTAGAATTGATCGTCCTGAGAAATGGCCGCCATCATACCATCTCCAGACCAGAAGAATCCCCCTCTTTCCTCAAAGCGCTGGGGCTCACCCACCACCAGACAGCAGAGGGCCCTCTAAGCCTACAGCGCGTCAGGAAGAGGCAGAAATGCCCAGGGCCTCTGAGCGCATAGCGAATCAGAAGCTCTCCAACACCTCAGACCAGGATCAGAGCCTCCAGTCTCGCCCTTAACCAACACGGGGCTCCCCCCACCACTCAGCTTCCCTCCGTGGTCCAAGAGAAAGAAGTGGAGCCGAACCAGCCGATCGCCAACCTGGGTCATCAACCGCCTCCCGGCCGTTGTTCCTCGGATCGGGAAAGTAGACCGCGGCACTCCAGCCCTGGCGCCCGTCCACCCTCTGTGCACCGCTGGGACCTGTGATAAGACCTGACCGACAGATGTCAACTAAACCCGAAGAGCCCGTCAGCCCCCATCTACTCCCCATCCCCGGCCAACCCCCCCCCCCTCAGCTCCCCCCCCCCTTCAACCCCTCAACCGCCCCTTAATCCTTCCCTCCCTCCCGCTGTCCACCTAACCGCCATCCCCAAGCACTCACCTTGCTCCCGGTTTGAGGCGTCTCCTCGCAAACCATGCTCCGGCAGCCACGGGAGCCCGGTCTCGGTCTGGGGCTGCTGGTGGGAAACACCCGTCTCACCGCTCTACCAGCCGCACCCCCTTGCAGATCCGGCAACCGAGGGAAACATACAGTAACCAGAGGGATCACGTATACCTGGACTGCTCATCTTGAAAGCGGTAGCAGAAGTTATTACCACCCCCTACATGACCCACCGGGTGCCCCTTTCAGACTCCCTCCCTGGGGCCGGGAGAGTAAGGTTGCATAATTGCCTGCCCCCCCCACCTCCCCTGCCCCCCCCCTCCCAGGGTTGAAGATGTATCCCCTCTTAGATCTCCCCACAACCTGTCTCTCCACCCCCCTCCCCCCACCCGTTGAGTTAAGATATCTCAGCAGCTAACAGGTCTCAAAGCACAAGAATTGTATGGTTTGCTCTAACATGCAGTGATTCTAAATGCTTACCCATAAATATGTATGTATTTACCATCTTGGGAACAACTGTTGTATATATGCACTATGTCTAGCAATATCGCTAAGCTCAATACCCACGTCTACCCCCCCCCCCCCCCCCCATGTATATGCCAAGACAAGATCTCTAGGTAGAGCACAAATCTCAAAGTAAATAATCAAACGTCACAATGATAAAAGTGCTACAGCACCTATAAGGACAAAACCCTTACATGTCTCCCCCCCCCCCCCCCTCTCTCTTCCCCCCCCAACCCCCCACTCCACCCCCCCCCCCCCCCAGTCCACCCATCCTCTTCCCCTTCCCCCTCCCCCCCACCCTCCTGTGTCAAGATAGAACAGGGACCTACAGGCCTCAAAAGAAAAGAAATGTTTGGTTCAGATTTATATGCAGAGGTCTCTAAGGTTCCCCATAATGGTGTATGTAACAATCAACTCATGTTTAACTGTAGCATCAGTAAAAATCTCAGATCACTAATAAGGTCCAACCACATGCCTCCTCCCTGCTCCCTTCCCCCCCTACCACCCCCACCTCCCCCCTTTTTCCCCCCACCCCATCTCCCCTTCCCCTCCTCTCCTTCACCCCTCCTGCCCCTGCCCTTCCTCTCCACCCCCGACATCAACTAGAACGTCCCACATCCTACTCATAAGTGCCCTCCCCTACCCCCCCCCTCCCCCCCCCCCCCCCCCCCACCACCCACCTCTCTCCCACTTTCCCTCTGACCATCCCCATTCCATGTTCTGTGTCCCGGAAGCCTCTCCCGGGGTGTTCAATCCCCTGACCTTTCTCGTTTCAATGAGTAAGGTTAACTTTTCAGGGCTCGTTGAAGGCCCACTTATCCCCACCTTTCCTATGTGTCCACTCCCCCCCCTACCCTTACCCTGACAGATTGTTCCGACTCCCTTTTTGCTGCTCGTCCAGATCCCTATCAGTCCCCAAGAACTAGGTGCCAGGCCTATTCATCCTCCCCCCCTCCCCCTTACACCTCCTCTGGGGCCCCAGGTCCACCGGCTCTTGTCATGGGAAATCCAAGAGCCTCAGCGCTTATAGCTCTGAGAAAGCTTCTAGACTCCAACTGGCTGGTATAAAATTAATATCGCTCAACGTTAAAGGTCTCAACTCAGTCAAAAAAAGAAAACTGGCACTTATAGAGTTTAAAAAAACAAAAGGAGACATCATCTTTCTCCAAGAAACCCACTATAACTCCCCTGTGCCACCAAACACATTCAAAACCATATTCCCCCAAGCATTCTTTGCGTCTTCCCCAAGCAAAAAAAGGGGGGTGGCTATTCTAATAAGGAATAATGTCCCCTTCGTCCTCACCAAAACTCAATCGGACCCAGAGGGTCAATTTCTGATACTCCAAGGCTCCCCCATAACACTGGCCAACATCTACGCCTCTAATGAAGGCCAACCCTTGTTCCTCCAGAAACTACTTGACTCGTTGGAACAACAGGCCCTCTCTACCCTAATTATCGGAGGGGACTTTAACATGGTGGCCTCCCACATGCAGGATAGGTCAACAACCCCTAGCATTCCTCCCCCCCCCGCTCCGCCAGCTACATCCCACATTACTCAAGCCCAAAAGAAAGCCAAAATATTTAGGGACATAATGGTACAATTCTCCCTCATACACATATGGAGGGCTCAGCACCAGGGTCAAAGGGAATATACCTTCTTCTCCTCCCCCCATCAGTCTTACTCGAGGATCTAAAAGTGGCAAGTGTAAAAAAAGGGGGTGTGAGGCGCTTCTGATAGAGGTGCAATAAATATAAACTTGTGAATAATAAACCTTTTATGAAAAAGTGTTCATTAATTATAAGTGAATAATTAAATAATAGTGAACTTCGCTGCTCAACCCTCTAAGGAGAAGATCCAGTTCCTCCTGTCGTTGATTTTAGGGAGAAGCTTGTGGGGAGCGCAGATGTCACCATTGCTTGTGGGGAGCACAGATGTCACCATCTGCGCTCCCCACAAGCTTCTCCCTACTACTCGAGGATCGACTACTTTCTAGGCACCAGCAACATCCTCCAGGCATCCTCCCACTCAAATATAGGCCCAATCACCTGGTCTGACCACGCTCCCATTGAACTCACTCTCTCTCTGCCCTTCGTAAAGAATAACCCATACAAGTGGAAGCTAAACAACTCCCTGCTCCACTGCCCAGAAACAGAGATGTTAGTCAGAGAAAAACTCTGTAGCTTTTTTCAAATTAATAAGGGGTCAGTTTCGGCCCCAGCAATGCTGTGGGGGGCCCATAAGGCCTCAATCAGGGGCGACCTAATCTCAGTCGCGGCCTACAAAAAAAAACAGAAACTCAAGCTTCAAAAAGACCTCACAGATAAGATTGCGCAATTTGAACAACAACATAAGCACACAGCCTCCAAAAAAATATTCAAACAACTAAACCAAACTAAAGCAGCCCTCAAGCACACCCAACTCGAAGAGGTGGAGAGAGCACTGAGATGGACCAGACAAAAAAATTATGACAAGGGCAACAAGGCCGATAAGCTCCTGGCCACAAAACTCAGAGGCGCCCGAATCAAATCCCAAATCTCCAAAATCCGTATTAAAAACGGAAAATTTCATACGTAGAGAAAGAGATAGCCCAGGAATTTGCAGATTTTTATTCTGACCTCTACAACCTACACCCCCCCAACCATGACCCGACGTCCCCCGAGACAATTACACAATACCTGGAGCAATGTAACCTCCCATCCCTTTCGAATGAGGAACTAGATAATCTAAATAAAGAAATCTCCCAGGAGGAACTATCGGGAGCCATTGGTTCCCTTAAATTAGCCAAAACGCCTGGCCCGGATGGTTTCACCATCGCTTATTATAAAACATTCTTTCCAATCCTCTCCCCCTACCTCTTAGATATGTTCAACTCTTTCCTGCAAGGGGATCCGATCCCCTCTACAATCACCGCGGCAAACCTGGAATTATCCACAAGGAGGGTAACTATAGGCCAATCTCCCTTCTAAATACCGATCTAAAACTCTATACTAGCAAGATCTTGGCAAACAGGCTCAACCCAATTCTCCCATGGCTCATTCATATAGATAGAGTAGGATTTGTGTCAGGTAGACAGGCCTCTGACAACACCCGCAAAATTGTGGATATATTAGACCATGTGCACCTCACGGGAACCAGAGCGATGATCCTTAGCCTCGACGCAGAAAAAGCATTTGACAGAATCAAATGGTCCTTCCTAGATCAAACTATGCTGAAATTTGGATTCAGCGGCCCTTTCCTGCAGGGGGTTAGAGCCCTCTACCAAAAACCAACAGCATATGTAAAAATTTCAGGTGGTTACTCGGACCCCATTAAAATCAGAAATGGAACCAGGCAGGGTTGCCCCCTTTCCCCTCTGTTATTCGCCCTAACAATTGAACCATTAGCGGCCACAATTAGGGAGGATCAGAGCATTAAGGGTATTCGGATTGGCGAAACAGAATACAAAATCTCTTTATTTGCTGATGATGTGAAACTGACCCTCGCGGACCCCCACATCTCACTCCCCAATCTACAAAGATTGCTATCCCAATTCGGCACAGTATCTAACTATAAAGTCAATATGGACAAGTCAGAAGCTCTAAACGTATCCCTATTAGACCAGGAATGGAGACTCCTACAAGCTAACTATAAATATCGATGGAGCACTACCCATATTAAATACCTAGGAGTCAGAATCTCAGGCACATATAGCTCCCTATACCAATTCAACTACCCCCCCTTGTTTGATCAAATCAAGAAAGACCTGGAGAAATGGAAAAAGTTCCAAATTTCCTGGTTTGGAAGAATAATATCAATAAAAATGAACGTCCTGCCGAGACTTCTTTATTTCTTCCAAACACTCCCTGTCCCCGTCCCAATCGCAGCCCTGAAACATATCCAGGTCCTTATGTTACAATTCATCTGGAATGATAAAAGGCCAAGAGTACCAAGGTCTGTGATGTTGTCCCCCAAAACAAGAGGAGGTGTGGGGGTCCCCGACGTGATCAGATACTATTCGGCGGCCCAGTTGAAGCAGGCTGTAGTTTGGAACTACGACCCGGCCTCCACCTGCTGGCTAGCGATTGAATCACATTATGCTGCACCTGCCACCCTCCAGGTCCACTTCTGGTCCCCTGCAGGAAGGGAGGGAAGACCACGGCGATTTGCTCTGGGGGCAATGAGATGCACATGGGATGTCTGGCTCAAGAACAAAGGGAAATACGGCCTGCTAGCAACCCCATCCCAACTTACCCCCATCTTTCGAAACCCACACATCCCGCCTGGGTGTTCCAAAAAACAATTCGACCAATTCCAAGGTCTAGAAATAAGGCTGATTGCCGATCTGCTGAAAAACGAGGAGATCTTCTCCTTCCAAGAAATCCGCGACAAACATAAACACCAAGGTCTCCATCTGTTCAAGTTCCTGCAAATTAGGCACTTCCTTCTATCCCTAGTCCCAAACGCTAAATTCCCCCCATTAACCAGGTTTGAATCCCTTTGTAGCAAAGGCTCCTACCAGAGAGGTCTGATCTCAGAGATCTATAGGGGGATGGAGTCGGCAACAAGCCCCCCAATCCACCTGTATATGCAAAAATGGTCCGAGGACCTCAATGTACAGATAGATATGGATGAGTGGGAGGATTTCTGGGAGTTGGCCACAAAGACCTCAATCTGTACAGTGACAAAAGAGAACATATATAAAATACTATTCCAGTGGTACCTGACCCCGGCTAGGCTGAGCCAGATCTTCCCCGGCACTCCCAACCTGTGTTGGAGGGGATGTGGTCAAAAGGGGGACATGGCCCACATTTGTTGGTCATGTCTGGAAATTCAGAGGTACTGGACCAAGATTCAGAAGCTCCTACAAGAGACTACGGGGCTTCTTTTCCCCCTGGACCCCTTGACCTTCGTGCTGTGCAAACCCATAAATGACCTGTCACCCCCCTTGAGTAGATTAGTATCAGCTATCCTAACCGCAGCCAGATGCTCAATAGCGGCGGCGTGGAAACACACCAAAGCCCCAGCGAGAAACACGGTGTTGAGAAGAATAGATGAAGTCATGGTCATGGATAAACTTACAGCTATGCTCAATAAAAAAAGCCACAGTTTCGGAATACCTGGGACCCCTGGGGCGGCCCGCTAGGACTAGGCCTGCATTAGGGCTGTCCATAGAACAAGATGTGAAAAGAGGAGAAAGAAAACAGAGATCCCCACCCTCCCCTCACACCCCCCAGTATGTCTTACCCCCGCCACCCTTCCTTAGACCTCCCCCCCCCTCCACCAACTTAAAAATACCCATTTTGGGATCCCATGTTGTTTAAATCAGTTGAAAAGTTATGTCATTTGCCTATGACAATGTCGTTATCATTTGGATGTATGTTGTTCTCAATAAAAAAAGTGATACAAAAAAAAACCCACCATATTTTCTTCTTCCTGAAAAATGGCAACATTTACTGTAAGAAAGGCTAACAAACTTTAGGGGAACTTGCAGCGACTGGCAAAGACTGGCAATCCACTGCTGATATCACTCCCATTTTGGCTTCCCGCCCTCACCTATGACGCGAAACCGGAAGTGACGTGACGCGAAACCGGAAGTGACGCGACGGCACAGACTGGCATTGAACTACACTGTGAGGGGAAAGTGAAGCACCGAACAGCAGCCTGCTTCTATCGGCGGTTCTCTCCACCACCCAACTTTATTATGGAAAATGTGAGTTTCCTGACTACCTGTGCATAATACATTTGTATAGTTCATACTATTTGCACTATTTGTGGTTTTCTTTATTTTCATATCATCCACTTCACTGAGAGGATACAGACTCCAGTAACATAAAGGGCTCCAGTCAGAGAGAGAAGGATCTCTGACATGCAGTGATTTTATACGTTCTTTGTGAGTTCATTTCTTATGTTTTACATCATTTAAAGCAGTGAATTACCATCTGCACTATATATATCTATATCTTTTCACATATCACGAGATCCAGCGCTCCTCCTCAACCCCAAGAAAAGAAATACTTCACATCCTGGGATTAGGAACGATCCCAAAAGAGGAAGTTGAGCTGCTGTTGTACACTGGTTTTAATTTATTTTATTTAACACTATATGGTGATAGGTTTATTGTGTGTACTTAAGGTGTGTCACTTATCACACTAATTACTATATTGTTTAGGAAGCGCCCAGTCCATCCACTTCCCCCACTCCCCCACTCACTGTTACCTATTAACAAACCAAGCTTAGTGTATTTCGAAATTATAGGGTACAGAACTTTGAAATCATCATTGTTTGTTTCTTCATGTGTACTGTGTCCACATTACATTTGAAGAAGAGACCTAAGGGATTTTTGAAAGCTCTGTACACTATAATTCCATCTACGAAGAACCCTATGTTGATCTACAAGTCTTCCGTTAAAATGTGGGAAGTATTCACAACACCTTACAAATTATGCCAAATTGCCCCTTGGTTTTCCGCTATATTTTCAAGCACACTCATCTTCCTAAATGATTACACAAGTTACTGTCAAAAAAAATACTAAATATATAACCCCATAATTAGCAAATTACATACTGTACCCTTTAGATTTAATTTAGAAACCAAAATATTGAATATCATAGCCACAAGGCAGCAAATCACTTGATTACAAAGACAAGAAAAAATACCAAATTGTGTCAAACCGCAAGGTAATTACATAGTTACATAGTAGATGAGGTTGAAAAAAAGACATTCATCCATCAAGTTCAACCTATGCTAAATTTAGACGACAGATACTTTATCCTATATCCGTAATTACAGTATTTTGAACCAGAGGAAGGTAAACAAACCTAAGTGATATATCATCCACTGATAACTTATAAGGAGAAAAAATAAATTCCTTCCTGACTCGAATAATTGGCAATCAGATTACTCCCTGTATCAACATCCTTCCCATGTTTACTTATTTGCTCTATACCTGTATACCTTTCCTTTCTAAAAAGGTGTCCAACCAGTCTCCATGGGTAATGAATTCCACATTTTAACTGCCCTTACTGTTAAGAAACCTTTCCTTTGTGGTGGTGAAATCTCCTTTCCTCCAACGTGTAAGGGATTGGGGGACACGCGCCTCACAGCGGGTCCACGTCATCCCGGCTCACAGTACTGACGCTCGTCCCAGTTCCCCTCCCCACCAGCTCCTTACCTGCTCCGGTCGGACGCCGCTCCGCTCCTCAGCGGCACACACCGCCTCCGCCCACACGCTGCAGGGGCGCGTGCTGAAGTGTTACAGGGGCGCGCACATCCATCCTCTTCTACACTCCTCCTGCAGCCTTGGCTCACCTCTTAACAGCTGGAGGCCATTCCCACTAGGGAACACCACACCAGGCATCCTAACCTATCCCTTAACCACCTCAGTACTGGGGACTGGCCAGGTCTGCGGGCACTCAAGCGTTACATTATGCAGAGCCCACCAAATGCAGACCCCCCCTCAGGTGGGCCACGGTGTGTCTATGGAACACTGGCAGATCCTGAGCGATCAAGTAATGGCCGTGGCACAGCAGCTTTCAAACCTTTCCCTGCAGGACCTGCCAGCTGCACCATCCCCTCATGCCCCAGTACCTATGGGCATCTCGGAGCCACATATCCCACCACCAAACGGGTATGCCGGAGACCCACTTACTTGCCGGTGATTCTTGAACCAATGTGACGTCAAGTTCGTGATGTATGTTGTTTCCCACAGATCGCTCTAAGGTGGCCTATATCTACGCCCTGCTGACGGGCGACGCTCTCACTTGGGCTACGCCTCTCTGGGAATACAGATCTGAGATAACGCAGGAATACCCAAGATTTCGGCGAGAGTTCCAGCAGGTCTTTGATATGCCAACGCATAGGGAAACTGCCGCTTCTTCCTTGTTTCATCTCTCCCGGGGTCGCAGGTCAGCTGCAAGATATGCGGTGGAGTTCCGCACAATCGCTGCGGAGATTCGGTGGAATGATGAAGCCCTTTCCGCGGCATACTGGCAGGGATTGTCCGAATCCCTCAAGGACGATCTGGCAGCTCACGCTCGTCCCTCATCTTTAGAGGATCTCATTACCCTCAGCATCCGGATGGACCAGCGCATTCAAAAGAGACTCCAGGAGCGCCAGCGTCTCCGATTTATACCGCCCACGCCTGCTTCTCCTACTGTCGCGGCCGAGTTTATTCTTACATTTACCCAGTCTCGGCCGCGACAGTAACCGGGCGTGCGCCGGGGTGTCCCGTGCGCGCGCCGAAGCCTCGGAGGAGCGGTCCTCCGATCGGGGCTTCCCCCTCCCCTCTCCGGGTCCGCCGGGTCCCCCGGAACCCCCACCGCCGTCCCCCACATCACGGGACATGCGCGCATGGGGCGCAGGCACCCGATGAAGCGTGACCACGCATCGGTGACGCGCGGCACGCCGAGGGGATTTGGCTAGCAAGCCGGGAAATCTCCCGGCTTGCGGAACTAGCCAAGTAAGGATAAAACGTGTCGCCAGTGTAAGTCTCCTCCCTTGGCCTTTCCAGCGTTGGACGCTCCTGAACCGATGCAGATCGGTAGTCAACAGCTCCGGACCGCTGAAAGAACACTGCCGCCTGAGACCGTGAAACGAAAACGCCCAGTAAAGTTTGAGGGGCTTTTACTGGGTACCATCTCTCCTTGCCCCTCTCCTCCCAAAGAGCTCCCGAAGAGAATTATTCTGCCTATAACCCTCGAGGGTCCCAATGTCCGGGTAGCGGTCTCAGCATTCATCGACTCCGGGTCTGGTGGCAACTTCCTGGATCACGACTATGCCTGCAACAATCAAAATCCATTAGTCAAGAAGAGGGTACCCACCGGCCTTGAGGCCATTGACGGACGCCCTCTCCAACCAGCGTTCATTATATGGGAATCTGTTCCCCTCACAGTCACCACCGCAGATGGTCACACTGAGGTCATCATCTTCGATTTCTTCCACTCACCTACAGTCTAGGTCATTTTGGGATTGCCGTGGCTCCATCTTCACAACCCGCGTGTCGATTAGACGGACGAATTGCCAATCCAGTGGGGTCCTACCATGCAGGAGGCTGTCATACCCCGTTACCGTGCTCGCTGGCCTTGACACTTCGTTACCACCTCTCTCCACCTTCCTGAAGTGTACCATGATTTTATGGATGTCTTCAACAAGACCCAAGCTGAGGTCTTACCGCCTCATCGTTCGAATGACTGCCCCATAGAATTAATTCCTGGAGCCACACTCCCTAAGTCTAAATCATATCCCCTCTCCGTGCCAGAGACTGAGGCTATGACGACTTACATCCAGGAGAATCTCAAGAGAGGTTTTATTCGGAACTCCACTTCCCCGGCCGGAGCAGGGTTCTTCTTCGTTAAGAAGAAGGATGGCTCCTTAAGACCCTGTATCGACTTTCGTGGGCTTAACAAGATCACAGTTAAAAAACGGTTCCCCCTTCTGCTTATTTTGGAACTCTTTGACCGGCTCCAAGGAGCCTCTGTATTCTCCAAACTTGACCTGAGAGGAGCTTACAATCGAATCCGAATACGCAAGGGTGACGAGTGGAAGACTGCATTCAACACACGCACAGGCCATTATGAATATCTAGTGATGCCGTTCGGCCTCTGCAATGCCCCAGCTGTCTTCCAAGAATTTTTGAATGACATCTTCTGGGACATTTTGGGTATTTTCATCATAGTATACCTAGACGATATCCTCATTTTCTCCAAAAACCTTGAGGAGCACATTCATCACACCAGGGTGGTCCTCGCTCGGCTTCGCGCAAATAGCCTATACACGAAGATGGAGAAATGTCTCTTCCACCGATCATCCACAGCCTTCCTAGGCTATATAATTTCTGACAAAGGCTTCACCATGGATCCTGAGAAATTGAAGGCTGTTTTAGATTGGCCATTACCGAACTCCCTAAAAGCCGTCTAGCGTTTCCTTGGGTTCTCAAACTACTATCGGAAATTCATCCATAATTTTTCCACTATTGCTCTACCCATTACCGCTCTTACCAAGAAGGGAGCTGACCCATCAATATGGTCCCCTGATGCCATCAAAGCCTTTGAGTTTCTCAAAAGAACCTTCGTCTCGCCCCCATCCTTCATCACCCGGACACATCTCTTCCCTTCACCCTTGAAGTTCCCTTCACGCTTCCGATGTTGGAGCCGGGGCAGTACTCTCGCAAAGGTCCTCACCTCAATAAAAACTCCATCCTTGTGGGTTCTTTTCAAGGAAATTCTCTACGGCCGAGAGAAATTATGAGTTCTCGGGAACCGAGAACTCTTGGCAATCAAGTTAGCCTTGCAAGAATGGAGACACCTCGAGGGTTCCAAAGAGCCAGTGGCAATTCTCACGATCACAAAAACTTATTGTAAATTGAGGGAGCTCGTCGTCTGGGATCCCGTCAAGCACGGTGGGCACTTTTTTCCCCCCGATTCAATTACACGATTTCGTATATTCCGGGTACCAAGAATATCAAGGCCGATGCACTTTCTCGCCAGTTCTCTACTGAGGAAGGATTTAATGAATCTTCGGAGACCATTCTGCCTGCAAAAAACATAATTTCTGCCAATACTTTCGATTTCCTGGATGAGATCACCAAAGCCCAGGCTCATATCCCTAGGAGATTAAAGGTGCCAGAAGGACGTCTGTACACAGCTCCATGTTTTTGCCACAAGATCCTAGAGTGGGGGCATTCTGCCAGATCTACGGGCCACCCGGGCTTCAAAAGGACAGTGGATTTAATCAAACAGACCTTTTGGTGGCCTAGTATTGTATGAGCAAAGACATTTTTGATTTCATGAGAGCTTGTCCGGTGCGCTCAGAGCAAGTCCGCCTGACACAAACCATCTGGGCTTCTCCTGCCCCTTCCTATCCCTGAACGGCCTTGGAAACATATATCCATGGACTTTATTGTGGAACTCCCACCTTCTAAAGGGATGAATATGATCCTTGTAGTAGTGGACAGATTATCCAAGCACACGCACTTTATACCCCTCAAGGGTCTTCCCAATTCGGCTACCTTGGTCGACAATTTTCAGGCTACAACGCGTTCCACTCACCATTGTCTCGGACAGGGGCACACAATTCATTTCTAAGTTTTGGCAAGCTTTTTCTCAGAGACTTGGCATATCCCTTCTCTTCTCCTCGGGTTATCACCCACAGACCAAAGGCCAGACGGAGAGAATGAACCTGACCTTGGAGCAGTATCTTAGATGTTTCGTGTCAGAATCTCAAGACAACTGGGTAGATCTATTACCATGGGTTGAGTTCGCGATTAATTCACTGAAAAATGAATCCACGCAAGTGTCGCCTTTCTTCATTAATCATGGGTTCCACCCTAGCAGTCTTCCCCTCTCTTCCATTCCGTCTGGTGTACCGGCAGCAGATATTCAAGTCTCTAATTTACAAGACTCCTGGAAGAGGATCCAAAAAGCCTTGCAAGGGGCCATCCAAAAACAGAAAGCCCAAGCGGATCGGCGACATCAGGTGGCACCGGAGTATAAACCTGGGGACAGAGTCTGGCTTTCCTCTAAAAATATCAAGCTTAAAACTCCTTCTCAGAAGCTGGCGCCCAGATTCCTGGGTCCCTTCAAGGTCATCGAACGGATAACCCGGTAGCGTATCGGCTTTTGCTACCTCCCACCATGAGGATACCCTCAGTGTACCACGTTTCCCTCCTGAAACCCTTCTATAGTTCCTGTCTGCCCTCTCATTCCTTGCTCTGCATAGTTTTCCTGTGGCTCTTGTAGTGCGGAGGTCTATGCCTGGCTCTCTTTTGTGTTGAAGCTCTTGCTCCAGTCCCTGCCCTCGTTTGATACCCTTGGATTTGTTCTCGGCTCTCGTTAGACTTTATGTACCTCACTACTCCCTGAATTCGGCTTTGGACCTCACTACGCTGCTCTCTCCTGCACCTGATCTACGGTTTTTGGATCTCTACCCTCGGACCTCTGTTACCCCGGACGTGGCAAGTATCAGGCTACCCTTTCTCACCAGGCCCGGAAACGCATCTTACCACACTCCGGGCACGCCCTGACTGCTGTGGGTGCGTGTTATACCCTTAACCACCTCAGTACTGGGGACTGGCCAGGTCTGCGGCACTCAAGCGTTACACAACCTTAAGGGATGCCCCTGAGTCCTTTGTTCTGTCCTTGGGATAAATAGATATTTTGAAAGCTCCTTGTACTGTCCCCAAATATATTTGTATTCAGTCATCATATCCCCTCTTAGACACCTCTTTTCTAATATAAATACATCTAATATAGCTAGCTTCTCCTCATAAGTTAATTGTCCATCCCGTTTATTAATTGTGTAGCTCTTCTCTGCACTCTCTCTAGTTCCATAATGTCTTTTCTTAGGATTGGTGCCCAAAATTGCACTCCATATTCAAGGTTTGGTCTTACTAATGCTTTGTAAAGGGGCATAATTATGTCTACTTCCCTTCCATCCATTGCCCATTTGATGCAAGATAAGATCTTGTTTGCCTTTGCAGCTTCTTCATGAATTTGGGCTATTGCTACGCCTGCTGTCTACAAGCACTCCTAAATCCTTCTCCATCAAGGATTCCCCCCAATGTATGCCTATTTAATTTGTAAGGTCTGTCTATTCCTTGTTCCCAAATGCATAACCTTACATTTATCTGTATTAAATCTCATCTGCCATTTACCTGCCCACGTTTCCAAAAGTTCCAAAGTTAAACAGACTTTCCTTTCTGCTGTAAAACCTCAGACCCTATTTGATTTGGCTTTGTTTCGATTTTCGGATCACCGTATGTCTATTCCAAGCATCTTTAACTTCCCTTACTGTATTATCATCTACCACCTCTGTTGGGAGGTTATTCCACACATCTACTACAATTTCAATGAAGAAGTACTTCCTCACATTCCAGCTTAGCTGCCATCCTCCAGCTTCTGAGCATGATCTCTTGCTCCATCACTTTTCTTTCTCGGAAATAGGCTTACCTCCAGTACTTTGTTAAAACCCTTTATCATATCCCCCATCTCCCTTAAGCTGTACAAATTAAGGTCCTTCAGTTTTCCCTGATGAGTCTTTAGTTGCTCAATCTCAAATTCCAGAGATATGGCCCCCAGTATTGAACGCTGGATTCTAGGTGAAGTCTCACCAATGCTCTACAGCAGGGATGGACAACTGCAGTCCACAAGGACCATCAACAGGTCAGGTATTAGGAATATCCCGGCATCAGCACAGGTGGCTCAGTCAATGATTGAGTCACTGATTGAGCCACCTGCGCTGAATCAGGGATATCCTTATCAGTGGCTCAGTCATTCTGACTGAATATCCTGCATTATCAATAGGAAAAATGATGTTCGAATCGCCAGTAATTAATTCATTGGAGCACAAGTATTCAAACAAACTCTTTTACTGCTTTTCCATTGTCCTTGATTTCTCTTGAAAGATTGATTCCAGGAAAGAATGATATATGTAGTTGTTAATATTTGTATAATGTATGCCCATTCATAGTACATTTCATTGAAGAACTTAACTACTGGTGTCAATATGTGTAGTCCCAATTGGAAACTGTTCAAGCAATGCTTATTCATCTGCTATATCCTTTTATTCTCTGTGTGTGTGAAAATGTCTATTTTAAAGGCTTTGTCATTCATTCAAGTTCTCCATTTTAAAAGTACTACAAAAATACACTTTGGCAGCATAAGCAGGTCACAGTTTAAATGAGCTGTGAGCAATAATCTCAAGGGAATGCAGAGCGATGTCACACTTACCTATTTTGAACACATACATTCACATGTTTTCAAAGCGAGAGTTGTACTATTAAAATGTTACTGACAGTAACATGGGGTCATACCAAAAGATGTTATATTACTATTGGGAAGGATTTACACTGCATTGTAAACTGTGAAGGTTAACCGTTTTTATTCTCTTTGAGAAATAACTTTCTAAACAGAAACTCCGAATATTGCCCCATACTACACAGTACGTCCACACATGAATACAAAACTATCCAGATGCACTTCATTATGTTAGGTGCAATGTAGACTTATCATGCTGACTGTGTAATTGAATTGAATACATTGACGGCACAAAACAGCATTGTCCTGTTAAATTAAGAACAATAATGATGGCTTAAAGCATGATTGATTTGTTTTTTCCTATTCAGAGATCAAGGCAGTGGTCCAACTTTAATGCAATGCGGTACCAAATCTGTTTACACACTTTGTGACTGAAACATCTTATCATTCATTACTGGCAAAACATTTCCAAAGCACTGTCCAAACAGTTCATGAGATTAGAGGTTTGTTAGATTGGGTTGTGGGACAAGCACGGTACATTTTCCAAGTGCAGTTCAATGGACTTCCTGGTGTGTTGTTTTCTTGTTTCCACTTTCCCAGAATCCTTTGCGGTTGCAGCTTTGTTTGTAGTGTAATACTCTTTTCAGCAATGAAAATACAATCATTCTATGCAGATTCATTATGCATTGCAGTAAATACAATACTTGTGTTCACACTGAGTGAGAAGGAATCTGAATATATCACAATTCCTAGATAAATATGCCAAGTACATTGCATAAAAAAAGACTTGCTATCCTCCTAATTTAATCTGTCATTAGTTTTTCCAAAACCATAAAAAGCAGCTATTATGATAAATTCAGTTATTTATGCAGTATTTCACAGACAAGTACTTCATCTGTCTCTGCACTAGCATACATTTATATTGGAAATCATCTCAGTGCTGTACAGATATCATTGCCCTCATACAGTACATATTACATATCATTGTTGTATATTATGCCATAGTGTGGAAGGATTACAATTGGATCCTTTGTGAATAATATGTTATTAAAGGGGTTTTCATCATGGTTAGTGGAACAGGTGACAGAAACATCACACAACATATTGTAGAGGCTTCAAAATAGTAATTAAATGTATTATTTATCGAACAAATTACAGCCATATAAAACAGTACTGAACTTTATGAAATAAGAGGCTTTAAAGTAAATACAGTAGCCTTGGCTATCCCTCTGCACAGACACACACACTCACAAACGTTCTACCTCACTTTCTCTCAAGATGGCTGCTTCCATACTCACTTTCTGTTCTTCCTTCTGTGATAGCTGACACATCCACACTCCCTGTACCTATCTATCTTTTATAACCAGTCCTCTTTGAAGCTCCAGCACGTGTGTGTGTCTGTGTGTCTGTGTGTGTGTGTGTGTGTACACGCACGCATAGGATATCTTCTCTCTACCCCTTTTGTAGCTAAACCCCTCTCCATCTTAAACCTTTCTCACTGACTGCCCCACACCTCTGGAATGCCCTTCCCCTTAACAAAGCGTATTTGTAGCTCCATGGCTGATACTATACACCTCATATAGGAAAAAAAAGAGAGATAGAGGGGCGCAGACGGAGGTCAAAATCAATATCAGACCGATATTTAAAGTGACACAGGGGTGATGGGGGATGCACATATAGTGTACTCACACGGGCCTGTGTGGTACTGGATTTTGCTATAGGTATCTTTGAGTGTCTTTAACTTCTTTCGTCTCGGCAACCAGTCCTACTCCTTCTCCCTCTGTGCGTCACGCATAAGCCACTCGGGGCGCATATAATAGGAAACAGCGCCACACGGATTGATTAAAAATGCATTTATTAAGAAATAAAGGGAGGTAACAAATAACTCACATATAAAAAACTGCTCCGGTACCACGACTATACACCTCATACATATACCTTGGCCCCTTGCAGATACACTTCCTACTTACCAATTAGATTATAAGCTCTTCGGGGCAGGGACTCCTTTTCCTAATGTTACTTTTATGTCTGAAGTGCTTATTCTCATTATGTGTTACATTATTATGTGATGTGTATTACAGCTGTGAGGTTTAATGTACATAAATGGCACTACATAAATACAGATACGCATACATAGTTAAGCCAACTGGAACTTTTATACTGATATACATACTGGTACAAATGGTGGTATCTCTATGGTATCTCTATGGTGGTATGCCAACCTAGTATGCTATTTATATACTTAACACCAATACTAGTGGAGACTGCATAACCAGTCAGAGGATTGTATTGTGTTTCTCTCTCTCCCCCTCCCCCCTCCCCTGTCTCACTCAACTCTTGCGCTCTCCCGCCCCCCTCACTCTCTCTCTCCCCCCTCTAACTCTCCCTCTCTCTCCCCATCTCACCCCCTTCCCCCGCTACCTCCCCTTCCCCTCCTCCCCCTTTCTCCCTCACCCTCTTGCATTCTCCCGTCCCCTCGTTCCCTCTCTCTCCCCCCTCTAACTCTCCCTCTCTTTCTTTCCCCCCTATCTCCCAGCCCCTCTCTCCCTCTACAGTCTGCTAAGGGTTTCCTTGTGTTTTTCTGTCTCTCTTAGACCGCGTCCATAGTTAGGGGGACAGCGCGCACGACATCGCATGCGCCGCAAACAAAAGGCTGTGATTCAATGGGTACGGCCATAGAGCACGCGCGTGCATGGAGCGACGGCGCAGCTGATTTTTCGCGAGACAAAATACTTTGATTTTGTCGCACGATGGCCGGGTCACTTGTGCGGTCCAGCCAATGAGGGCGACCCGCTCACGTTATGTCACGGGCACGCCCTCATAAGAAAGGAACTGTGAATCACAGCTGATCTTGGACGCCTCCCCTTCGCATCCCCTCCTTCAGATCCCACAGGCCAGGGATTTCCTCTTGCCGCAAGCACGTGCAACGCCACACGCACGCCTACTATCTTCAAGGCCTTAGATGTTTGTGCCACCTTTTCTTCCTCTGCGATACTGACATGCAATGATGGAAGGGGAAAGAAGAGTCGTTTCGCAAGTGAGAGAAATAAAGTGAGAAAACTACTGTAGATCTTCTGCTGGTTTGAATCAGGTTTGGGTATAAAGATCCAACCTCGCAGTCTGGATTAAGCCAAACCAAGAGAAGTCTTGGGTCTCTGATTTTGGGAAAACTGAGCTGGGCATGTTTGCGGGGCTCACACTGGGGGTTCCCTCCCATCGTTGGTATGAGATCCAGCTGAAAAATATTTTTCTCTATTAATAGAAACCCACTGTCCAGTTCAATGTTCAAGTCACATGTGTCTGATGTATGTCTTTTTGCCTTTCATGCACGAATGATTTCTATTAAGCAATTCATATTGTACTAAGTTATGGTGACCCCATTCCGATCCCTCTTACCATAAAAACATCTTGGAGCACACTTTTACATTTTCCACATTACGCATTTGCTGGAGCAGAACACGCTGAGGTCGGAGTTCAACTCTTTAGGCCCATTTGTGCAGCATTGATGATTGCCGATGTTTTCTGGTTCAAAGAAAGACAGAGGACGTGCCAATTAAATACTGCATAGTATCACTGAACTACACAGCATGACTCCTTTTAACACCTTAGGAAAATTGGAGGATAAAGTTTATTAAAATCGGTTGATTAGTGTTTGAGAGTATATTTTTTTTTCCCCCTCTAAAAACCGTATTATTTACAGGTAATGTATTAAAGCACTTTACTGGGTCCTTTAACCTACTTTAGAAATACAAAATGATTTCCCACTTATGCCGTGAAAGGCTTGTGAAGTAAATAAAAATAAAGTAGAAAATGCGAAGGTAAAATACTATCCACTTCTTTTGTTCTGTTTCTTTCTGCTGTGTTTATATATCTCTGAAACATGAACATATACAATAGAGTTATCCTTAAGTTCATTGTCTTAGGTCCACATTGGGCATCTGTAAATATCGTACACTTAGTTCTCATAATTAACATGTGCTTATTTCCACACCTGTTTAAAAGAGCAATCCTGAGAGGCGCATGCGCGAGGGCAGAGAGAATGGATGCGTGATCCCATTGCTCTGAGCCCGTCGTATCTATTGAAATAAATCAACTTTATTAAAGCTAAAAACCCGGGATTTTAACTCCTAAGAATCGTCAAACGTCGGGATGGCGAGCGGACAAGCCAAAACCCCGAAATCAAAGGGGCTCCCACAATATTTCCCAAGCACGAGAAAAAAAGCGAGGCTGAGGCAGTAGTAATGGCGCCGAGTTTGAATCAAGGGCTCTGATTCAGAACGGGGGAAGGAGAGAGGGAGTACGGAGACAACCCAGAATACCAACCAGTGCGGCTCTGCGATTTTAATCGCCTCTACACAGATCTTAAAAATCTCCTTAGGCAGAAATAAAAGAGATGGGGAGGGAGGATCGGGGAGCTCGGGAGAGCCACGGGACAAGGTGGGACCCAGTTAGATATAACCTCCACGGCCCGCCAAACGCAACACAAATAAAAGCAGCCGAGAGATGCAGATCCAAATCACTGACCTAAAAGAGAAGCGGGATGCCGAAACCCGACCGCGAGCGCGGAACATATCAGGATTCGTGGGGTCCCTGGAAGATGCAGGGAGTGCGAGGAATTCGTTCTGAGATGGCTGGGCGAGCTGCTGCCGGACATCCCCAAAGAGAGACTAGAAAATGGACCGTTGCCACAGGGCCCTGAGAACGAGGCCTATGCAATCTGAGCAGCCGCCGCGACATCAATAGCACGCACTGCATTACTATAAAACCAGGGAGGCCATCCTACGCAGGTCTCGTGAAACACAGTCGGTGGAATTTTAGGGGTTAAAATACTTATCTTCAAGACCTGTCCCCCCTGACTTGTTGCGCCACAGGGCCCTCACCCCAATCACTAAAGTGTTAAGGGACCAACAGCGGTGCGATATAGATGGACTTTCCATCGGGCTGTCCGTCAGCAAAAATGGCAGGCCCATACATGAAGGAGATCGGGAGAGGGAGAGGCTTTCCTTCACAGGCTGGGGCTTAAGGGGGCACCAGTGCCAACCGGAGGAGGTGGAAGAGACCCCGGGCCCCAGCTGGGCAAACGGCGGGACAATCTCCCGATCCCCACGCACCCAAAAGCTGAATTCCAGCATAGCTATCGCTTATTACATCCGCGTTGTAAGGGAACCATGTTTCCCAGTTTCCAGTTAAAGTTAAAGTTGCCCGGTAAAATGTTACAGGCTGTATTCCCGTGTTGTGAAGAAGAATCCGCAATAGATCCCTCCGGTGGGAAAAAATCCTCGTTTTGCCTATATGTAAGAGACTATGCACTTACCTGGAGCGATGACAGATGAAGGCCCAAAGATGGCGGACGTACACGCGAGGGTGGTAGGAGAAAGCATCTCCAGTCTGGAACAGCAGGAGCAGGAGGAAACCACCATCAGCCAGGCAGAGAGCACGCACACATCCGTCGGGTCGAAAGACGTTTCCCCAAAATGGCGGCGGCGGATGCTTGGGGCGCTGATGAAACGGAAGGTGCGGGCGGGCCATCTTGCAGGGGGAAGGAAGGAGATCCAGTTGTCGCGGAGGCAGTGACGCGACACTACACGGGAGAGGCCCGACCAGCGGGAGATTTGAATTTACTCAAGCGCTACAGCTACAGACTGGAGAGGCACGAGTGATTTTACAGAGACGGAGGGAAAAGAGACATTATACCCCACACTCTAGCAAGGGATCGGTGAGAGGTGGAGAGGGCTTCGGAGGAGGGTAGTGGGGCAATAAATTAACAAAATACGAGGGCTTACAAGGTGGTGGACAGCAACCAGGGCTGATTGGAAGAGTTGTAGGGGGGGTTACCATAGGCCAGTGGTCTAAGCGGGATAAGAGAAGGTAAACTGAAGGAATCGCGAAGGTAGGGAGAAAGTAAGTAGGGGAGGGCGTAAGGGATAGTGTCAGTACTGGAAAGGAGACGGGAAGCAGAGAGAAAGGAGAGGGGTAGGATAGCGAAGGGCAAGGGACAGTGGAGGAGGTGAGAGAAGGAGAGAAGGCAAAAGAAGGTGTCCATATAGGAGAGAGGACGTTACAGGAAGGAGGAAGGTAAGCAATAGCAAGTAGAAGTGAGATAAGAAGGTTACGAGGTTGAAGGGTCAAGACAGTTGGAAGATGAGACACTATAAGGCATAAAGGAGAGTGCACCACAGAGGGTATTCGGGGAATAGAGTAAGGGGTAGAGGCCACCCACCGATAAGGGGATCAAGATTGGGGATTAAAGCGGCGGAATCAGATGCCTGGGTTAAAAGCGAACATAGGAGTTAATAGAATAAGATATGAAAGGTTATAGTTAGTTTGTTGTTAGTAGGAGTGGGTGGGAGCTGAGGATCGCGGCCTGCTTGCGGTCGCATGGGCCAGGGGCGGGAGGGGGTAGTCCCAGCGAAGTCCTTTGGGGTGGGAGGGGATTTTAAGAGGTGAAGTGACATCAGAGGGAGTTCCAGGGCGAGTGCCCAGTCCCCAAAGGCATTGGACTCTGAGCCAAGTTGGCAGGGCCACAGCTCGGGGACATTAATGTTACTGTTTATTGGTTGGTCTTTTCCCAGGTTTTCTATTGTCTCTCCCCATCCGCAGGACCCACCCACCGAGGAGCACCACGAGCGTAGCAGGAAGGATGACTGCCCTTACTTAGGTCAGGGTTTAGAGCGAACACACATAACAACTATCGCCACATGTCGCAGGTTCAACTCTCCCCAAGATGAATAACGATCTGATCCTATCTCCCATAATGTAAGGATTTATAACCCAATAAAACGCGAAATGCCTTCCGGGACTATATCCGTAGAAGGGCGGGATATAGTGTGTTGTTCAGGAAACCATTGTTCTAAATCTAATCATCCCACATACCTGGACGGGCACAAGGACGTTTTTATGTCTCGGCGACAGGAAAGAAAAAGGGGGGGGCTATATTAGGTGCATACGAAGAGTGCCCTTCCAATGGTTAATATAAAAGATCAGACGGAAGATACGTATAGTCACAGGCACCATTAATAACAAGGAGGTCACAATTAAGCTCAATATACGCCCTGCGAACAGGCCCCGCAATTCTTTACGTCATTTTTGATAAATTACACAAGGTGTGCAGGTTGTATATCCTCGCTGGAGACATGAACCGCACCCTAGACCCGACCTGGACAGATGCACGGGCGGGGGACTAAATGCAACAGAAACAAGGACGTACTAACCATCACTCCACGGGCCTGCAGTGTCAGTTACTTGACATTGGCAGGGGAAAAACACCCTAACGGAGAGAGGCATACACTTTTTAATCACACCCCCACAACAGATACAGTAGGATAGATTACTTCCTGGTTTCTAAGAAAGCGGTTCCCATGGTCACCCAACTGGGATCCATGATATTTCATGGCGGACCGCATCGCACGATTGAGCTGCGGTGGTGCTCGAGCTCATGGACAAACGGGGGCCAGAACGGGGAATAAAATGAGCTGCTGCTAAACAAACCCTTATCGGAGCGGGCGATAGGAGATAAAATCAGGGAATACTTGATATTAACAAGGGGAGTGTATCTTCCCACTCTACACTCTGGGAGAGCCCTAAAGGCAACAATGAGGGGTCTTCTAATGAATCTAGCAGCTCCAAACCAAACGAGCTAAGGATCCCAGATAAAAGATCTGCGAGGGAGACTGGCACACCTCTCCGCATGTCATGGGTCTAAATAAACAGAGCGCTACCTTAAGGAACTTCTCGACAACAAAAACTAAACTAATTTGTTTTGTAAACTCCAGAGCCGATGAGGTAGTTGGCCTGGTCCAAGCGTAAGTTTTACGACAAGCCAACAAACCAGATACCTTACTTGCCAAGAAATTACGTAACAAACTCCCTAATTATAGTATTCCTCTATACGCACCAAGGGGGGGGACCTTACCTCCGACTCCCAAGAAGAATTGTTGAGGATATTAAAAATATTCTAACGAAGTCTCTATGAGGAGATAAGGTCAGCCACACACAGAAAATAGAGGAAAAACCCAAGAAATCTCTAAAAGAGGGCGCCTTCCCAACTGAGCAGGGCAGGAAAAGGAGGCACTACAGGGTGACTTTACGTTCGAAGAACTATCAGAGGTTATAAAGGCCCTTAAGCAGCACTAAAGCTCTGGACCAGTGGTTTTTCAAATTTATATTACAAAAAACTACCTTAAAATATTAGCGCCACAACTATTTAAAACTATTTACGAGATCTAGCGAGGGGGAGCCTTTCCATCCCAGATGCTCCAGCCCAATCTCTCCGGAAATCAAAGCCTGGCAGAGGACCGGTAGACGTAAGAGCTACCGGCCCATATCCCTGATTAATTCCGATGTGAAAATTTTCTAAACTTAAGCTAACAGGGTGGCAGTGTCCGGACTGGGGATAATCCATCGGAGATAGTGGGTGGGATTTATTGAGGAAGAGGCAGGCACAGACACACAAGACGGATCATTGATGTGATCGATCTGGCCAATAGAAAGATATCCGTCTATCTGTTGAGTCTGGATTGCCGAGAAGGCCTTCGTAGGATGACTGGTCCTATATGAGGGCAGTACTAGGAGCGTTTGGGTCGAGGGACGCCTCCTAGAAGCCATCTTAGCCATGTATAAAGGCCACAAAGCTAGGGTGCGCCACCAGGGCTTCGCCCATCGGAGAGCAAATTAACATCTGTAGCGGGACGCGAGACAGGGTTGCCCCTGTACCCTTAGCTATTTGCATTATGTATAGAACCTGGCGGCCCATATTCGCCTAAGCCCAGAGTATAACAGGGATAGAGTTGGGGACCAACCCCACAAAGTGGACATTATACCCTGATGACGTCATTTTGACCCTGTCGAGACCGCTCACTTCCCTGCTAATGTCTTGGATTATGGGTGCGTTTTAGCCTCATCTCCGGGTTTAAAATTAACCAGACAAAATCTGAAGCCCTAAATATAGAGCTCCCGCCAATGGGAAAATAATCGAACTAAATTTTAACTTAAATGGCGCCTCCTCACAATACTTAGGTATCCAAAGTACAAGACATATGACTAATTATACAAAGCTAATTATCCCAAAATTAATTCAAGCTCTAGGGAGGATATGAGGTGTGGGCGGGGTTTGGAATTTCTTGGTTTGGGAGAATTCATAGTCATTAAGATGAATTTCTTCGGCCAAGGGTGCTTTTACCTGTTCCAGGCCCTGCCAATACCATTGGTGGGGCAGATATCCTACGCCTTACAGTCAAGATCAATGAATTCATTTGGCACAAGAAGAGTCCAAGAATTGCAAGTAAGAGTAAACGAGAGAGTTAGAGGAGGAACTAGCGGTTAACCTGTTTGATGGCAGATTACAAAGCAGCTAGATTGGGTCGATCGTCCAGTGGCACTGGACCGTCCATGCGGGAGATGGGTGGCACTGGAGGAAAAAAACCTGCGTGCTCCAATGAGCTGATAATTTAATTTGGCTGTCAAAAACGCTGCTGACAACACAGTGGGAGATGCTGTACAGGACCATGGTGAACCTCCTAGGGTGTGGAGGATTCCAAATTTTAACATAAACTAACGACAAACAACCTCTTCTGAGACCCCAGCTATTCGCAGTAACCAGATTTCGCCCAGGGGTGGGGATGGCCGGAGAGCGGCACTTTAATAAAATTTGGATAAGTCGGATACTAAGCGATTAATGAATTGGAAGGGGCCTCAGTATATTAAAAAATTCGAACACGTCAAATCAGAAAAGGCCTTCCAAACACTGAATATCTTCCGCTGACCTTCAGATAAGAGCATTCTATAATGAATTTCAATTAGAACCAGCCAGGACAATTTCGAGCAGTGTGTTCTAGAGCCACGGACACACGGGGACTCACCTCTAGATTATACCGGAAGGGATCCTGCCCAACAGGGGAACCTGACGCGCCAAACTGACTACATGACTAAATGGTGGAGACCAGACCTGGGGAGAGATATTTAGAGGACAAAGACGGGAGTGGATATCTACAGGCGGAAGCCAAAGCTCATATGCTCTACGTTAAAGAGAAACGATATAAGGTCATGAGAGCGCTGTATAATACACCCCATTACGTTTATCTAAATTTGTCGGCGGTTTCCCTGCTCTGCCCAAAACAGTGCGGGGAAACAGCAGACCTAGTCCAATGATGTTGGTCCGCCGAAGGAGGTACTTCGATTTGGGAGAGCATTAGAGCTGGACACAAGTATCCTCGATTTAGAGGTCCCCCTGGACCCGTGGCTTTTTACTGGGGCAGGCGGGTCAGGGGCTGGTCGAAATACGGCACACAAACTGGTGTGCACATATGGCCACAGCCACACGGGGGAGATCGCAGCATTGTGGATCAGCAGATCTTCCAGTACATTTTAAAAGTCGAAAAGATTGTGGAAAGTCTGCAGATGGAACAGTGACTAGCTGGGTCAACGACTCTGGCCAAATTTCTTAAAAGTATGGGAGATGGCATCCAATCCGACATCCCCGGGGTAGTTGCCAGCACGTATTTTGCTATAATACAACAAGTGCGTTCTCTGGTGAACGGAGCGGAACAACTACAACATAGGCACATGACAGGTATGATCCACCCACGCTATTCGAAGGGAACCAAGAGGTGGAGTCGTCAGGAGCCACGGAGAAGGACGCCTTACGGATCGACGCAAGTACTTCCACAACCAAAGAAAAAGGGTGGCAGTAGTTCATTCCCTTCCCCCCCACCCCTCCTCTACCTTTTCCCCCTTTGGTGTTTTTTCCTCTTGTGTACTAGTCTCTGGTCCAGTAAGTCAGGTTTGTTTAGTCTTGTGAGTGATGTTGTAGTCCATCGTTGCTCTTGAGTGACTTTACCCCCAGATAGTGAGAGGAAAGGGTAAACCTCGGGGGGTTCAATCGTCTTACACTGGGATGTGGATAATGTTTTTGATGTGAAACCCAATAAAAATTTCGAAGTTGAAAAAAAAAAAAAGAGCAATCCTGCCTTCCAATGAATATTTGTATTCATTTTGACCAAACTGGGTTTGCTAGAGCTCATTCATGGACCCCTGACACGGGGACCCCCTGGTTTTGAAGCAGGGGGTTCATTGGAGGAACAAAAATGGCTGCAGGGGTAGGGCTCGTTCTTGTGGATATTAGATAAGCAGCAACCTGAGGGAGGCTGATGGGGAAGATGTATGTTGGTGTCCCCTCCTGCCAACAAATGTGTAGTTTGTGCGTCTAAACCAGAAAGTCTGCAAATATCTCCGGAATGTCCGGGTCCTGCTTTTAATGCAAGAATTCGTACAGCTTTGTTTAGAAGTTTGCAAATGTCTATCCTGGAAATCAATTACATTTTTGCGAGAGGTCATTATCTTTTGAGGCGAAGGTTTGGAGAGGAAGGGAACAGACTGTGAAAGATTGAGCAGTTATATGTGCTTATAGCAATGTCCTGAAGTTTGCCATGTTTCGACAATTTCTCAAATACGTAATTAACCAGTTGACTTAGAGGTGTAACAGATCAGATGGTATTACACCCGCTATCGCATGGTAAGAAGTGAAATTGTGCCGTTTGTTTGCATTAAATTGCATGAAAAACAAAAGCAGGTCACCAAATAATGATGGTAAACTCGTAATGTGGCAGCGCGCTATCATGCATTAATGGGTGCAATAAAGTCTGCTGCATCTATAACTATCACTACATACATATATGTCTCGGTATGCTTCTTATCTGTCAAGGGTTACATCTCCGTCAACATTGCCCAGTGCTACTATGATTGAATTTTCCTATGCAGCACAAGTAACATAAGATACGTGTAATATACAGTGTAAGGGAATGACGACTTCCACGGTAAGGAAGTTGCCAAGTTGGCCCATTTTTTCCAAGCCATATTCTGCCCTGTGAAAGACACTCTACAGGCCTTTGACTTAAACGAGCTGTAAAGTGTCTGCCAGTGCCTGAAGATCTGTTATGGCAGAAGGACAACAGCTGTACAGAACTGGAAATACATACAGCTGATAAAGTGATCGCTGCAACTGAAAGTAAATGACGTTTGGTAAGGTGCATGGAGGGTGATAGCATAGATCATTAAAGAGAGAAAATAAAGCCCCTATTGGGTGCACTCAACCGGAGTGATGATGAGTGGTGAGTGAGTTAAAAACTAACTTTTAATACATAAAATAATGGGGAAGGGTAAATACGACAGGAAAAATAATTAAAAAGAAGGCTGAGGTAAGTGTGTGGGAACGTAATAACGAGCCGCCTATAGCAGCCAACGTAAGAGGGTAGGTATGGTGATAATCAAATGTAATAATAAAGCGAAAAGTGACTATCCTGTATACTACGAATGATCATAAACTGTGATGAATATGCAAAAATTAGCATGGGAACCCAAGGCTAGATTAAAAATATAAAATTATTTAATTCAGACATATATAAAATAGTGGCCCAAGCAGAGAATCTCCCACACATTTCGCATGGTAAATATGGCCTGTTCTCTCTCTTAAATATGCTGTCATTCTCTTAGTTGGCACTATCACATAGATCATTATTTTCACTCCTGGAGCCTCCATGAAGATAAGAACTTTCACACTTCATAGCATAGCAAAAGCTAGAAATGACATGGCTGATATTTGTGGAAGATATCTGATTCTGTAAATGAGCACAATATAAAATGCCAGAAGGCTGAAAACTTTGCCACTGAATGCAAGCTTACGCTGCATGGAAAGCAAACTTCACAAACCCAAAGATTCACTGTGCCTAAGACAGGTGGACCGGCGAACAAAGCACAAATGACAAATCCATCACCACTAACTGGATAACTTCCAATAAATCCTTTAGGTCTGAGAGGGGCAGCAGTTTCACTAACTAAAAGTGATATATTTGGTTATTAAATCTTTACAAGATTTAATGCTTGTCCAGTTAAGAATGAAGAAATTATCATTTTAACAAAGATGACTCATGGCACCGAGGCTTGGCAGTGTACCAGGCATAACTCTTCGTGCATACAAGAACTTAATAGGAAGCTCGGTTTTAAACATATCATGTACAATACATAAACGATACCCATAAATCTAATCTATACAGAATCAAAAGTGTACACTACATCATATTTATTGAAATAAATACACTAATGATTAACTGATCAATACATTTAACATCTCTGTAGAGTGCATCCTGAATATAACCTGTGTGTGACATAAATATATAATAAACTCATATTTTGTGGGTGTGTTATGCAAAATACAGCATCATTGCTATTGACTAGGGGCCAGGTAGCTTTAAACATTTGTGTATATGGGCGAATAGTTCGGTAATCTCCGGATCATAATACAGCACCATTTTATTTCATAAACGATTATGATTATACAGTAATGAGAAAAAAATACTGATATATTGCATTTGTGTTGTCACATGTGATTAAATACGTGTAAAGCAATTGTAACAAGTCATATCTGGATTACTGTATATTTGTTTTTGTGTAGTTTTGCTATTACCTACACAGAAGACACATGGATTGGCAAGCAACCGAAATATTATTATAGTTATTAGTACTTTTTTATAAGGCCAAACAAATACAAACATCTATGACAGCTCTGCCCATGAGAGCTTACATTAAATAGTAAATGGTCATTGTGGGACTGAGTGAAATGGGACGATTGGCTGCAATCATGTGCCTGTGACCAAACTACCCCCGGCGCTTCACCGACACCGCAACTCACCACCGACACATCCCCATTTGACATTTGGCTGCATCCCTGATGCCATCTTTAAATGTCCCATCTCATTCGGCCACCAGTCATGTCAATGTCAGGGACTTTTAAAGATGGTACGAAGGAGCGGCAGGTGTGCGGGACAAGGAGCGGCTGCCCATTCATATGAGCGGCGGCCTCCTGGGACAATCACATGGGCGGCGGCCCTCTGGGACATTCATATTAGTGTCCGCCGCCGGGGACATTCACATGAGCGATGGCCATCTGGGACATTCACATGAGCAGCCACCGTCTGGGACATTCACATGGGTGGCGGTCGCCTGGGACATTCACATGGGTGGCAGTTGTCTGGGACATTGATATAGGCGGCGGCCATCTGGGACATTCACATGGGCGGTGGCTGTCTGGGACATTCACATGGGAGGCAGCCGAGCGATATGAAACATTTAAACATAGCATTGGGGTAGAAGCACACATGGACAAGTTTAATGGTGGCGGAGTGCATGGGGCAGTGTGGTTGCAGCCAAAAAGCCATGGCCAAACCTCCTAGACCAGGACTGATTATGCCTCAGATGGAGGTTTGTCCAGCAGCACAGCGGTTTCCAATTGGGTTTGGCTGCGGTCCCAGTCATCACTGTGACATGCACGCCCGGCGGGGGGTGGAGGGGCACGGCGCGTGCACAGCGCTAACCGCGATCTGCGATCTTTCTGGAGAGAGGGAGCTTGCGATGGGAGGGGGCGTGGTCGGGGATTTGCCTCCGTCGCAAGGTCTAAACTCAATTTCATTGAGTTGAAAAAAACCTTGCAGTACAGCGCAGCTGCACCTTCAGCTGGAAGGTGCCTACTGGGCCCAGCCCCATTGAGGGGCGGTGCTCATACGCAGAGCGCACGCCTCAGCGTGCGCTGTGGCAGTTTCTGGGACCGCAGCCTTAGGGAGGGTGTTTGTTGTTAATTGTGCAACTGATACATATCTAAGAGATAGGAAAGCATCTGATGGTACATGGTATAGAATCCCAAAGAAGATGCAACAAAATAGAAGCCTTGTAGGCTGGTGTGAGAGGAGGAGACATAACCTAGCTATATAGCAGAGATGGAGATTGCTGGACTTAGGGAAGGATTGAATGTAAATAATTAAGGAAATGGCAAAGTCAAAGATGACCCCTAGGCAGTGGGCTTGTGGTGTTGATAAGATTGTATTATTATTGAAGGAAAGTTTGGGTGTAGGAGAGAGTGGAAGGGAAAGATTAGTAGTTCTGTTTTTGACATATTAAGCTTTAAGCTTCAGGTACTGGTGGGACATTCAGGAGGAGATTGCAGAAAAACAGTTGAAGACACGGGAGAAGAGTGAGGTCAGGGGTGTCAGCATAAAGATGATATTTAAAGCCAAAAGACTATATTAGTTCGCCAAGAAAAGGCACAGAGTGAGAAGCACAAAGGGCCAAGAACACAGGCTCGTGGGACCCAAACAGAAAGTGGGAGTGAGGTGGAGGAGGCACCAGAGTAGAATAAACTGAAGGAGCTGCTGATAAGATATTAACCATGATAGGGCTGCGTCACAGCGGTCAATAGAGTGAAATCCATGCAGGAGAAGGGGTTGATCAACAGTTGAAGGTAGCAGAGAGATCCCGTAGGATTAGTAAGGAAATATTACCATTAGACTTAGCAATGATAGGTCATTGGCCACTTGAAAGTGAGTCAAGTGGTTGTACAATATACAAGCTACTCAAGTAGCTTGAAGGCAAATAGGAGAAGTGAGGTAAGGTGGAAATTAGAAAGAGAGGCTGGGTCAAGAGAGAGAGACCCTCTATGAATCAATGAACAGATACGTTTGTATTGATGCACTGCACCGTTTTTGGCTCCAAGCTGTGTGATGTAAAAACTTGTTGATCAAGTTTCTTAAATCTGGTGGTACTTGTTAAACTTGGAAGTTTTACTGCATGTCACATCAAACCATGCTTGGGCTCAGGGGCATAGCTATAGCTCGGGTAGCCAGGAGGCACGTGCTCTTGGGGTTCCTGCTCCCCCACCTGTCCACTGCCTATCTGTCTTACTTCAGATAGATATAGGCTTGGGCAGGTAGAAGGAAAACAGAGGTTGGAGGAGATCAGAGGTGGATGCCAAGGGAGACTGATGATGATGATCAGTGGGAGAGCACTGATGATGACGAGGGGGAGAGAGCTGATGATGAGGATGGGAGAGAGATGATGATGATGGGGGGGAGAAAGCTGATGATGAGAAGGGAGAGATGATGATGAGGAGGGGTGGAAAGCTGATGATGAGGGGGAATATATGATGATGAGGAGGGGGAGAGATGATGAAGAGGATGATGGGGAGTGATGATGAGGAGGGGGAGATGATGAGGAGGGGGAGAGATGATGATGATAATGATGATGATGAGAGGGAAAGATGAGGAGGAAGAGGAGAGAGTAGGAGGAGGAGGGGGAGAGAGGAGGAGGAGGGGGTGAGAGATGGGGAGGGGGGTAAAGATTTGGAGGAGGGGGAGATATGATGATGAGGAGTAGGAGGAGAGGTGATGAGGCGTAGAGTTGATGAGGAGGAGGAGGAGGAGGAGAAATGAGGAGGAGAAATGAGGAGGAGGAGGGAGATTATGAGGGGGAGTGGGAGAGATGATGATTAGGAATGATGAGATAGGGGATCAGGGAGAGGATGGAGAGGATGAAAAAATTGCAGTCAGTAATTATATTAATCGGGCCCGAAATGTTTTTTTTTTGCCTGGGGGCCCGTGAATGTCTAGCTACACCACTGCGGATACAAGACGCTGGCAGCGCTGTGAGTTCCTCCCGAGGGATTGATTGCCCTGCATGCCGGTTTTACCATCATTGAGGATCAGCTTTCAGTTACTTGTCCCCCCTGTTCATTCACTACATTCATATGCCGGTATGCCTCCGTTATACACCGTGTAATGGGTATGGCACATTAGATACTCTTCAGTGCCACTACCAGACATGGAGAGGCTCACCCGGTCACATTCATAGGGGGAGACATATACTGTACTGGACTGGGATATACATCACATATGTACTTCAACCTTCACCGTGGCCCTATCCACCCATTATTATTAATTTGCCGTCCCATCACCTTTATTTACATTGTTCATCATTTCACCGCATCCGCTGTTATTGTTTTGGAGCACACAGAGGGGAGCTCCACTCTCCTATTTTTTCTACACCACTGCTTGGGCTGACCTTTTGGGTACTTGGGAAATGCCTGGTGGGCCCCTGACTGGGGTGGGCTCTTAGAGTCCAGACTGGTAACGTGTCTCAGAAGGACGCAGATACTCGCAAAACCTTGGGTAGACTTGAGAGACTGGAACATCTGTTTTTACTTTCATCTGCAGAGAGTCCCTTTGCTCTCTCTGGGGCCTATGCAGTAAGCGTTCATAAGCCACTTATCAAGCACTTATCACCCAAAATGGCTACTGCTATTCAGTAAGCGGTGATAAGTGGGTGATAAAGGCTGAATCGCTCAAAAAAAATTGCTCATAAAAAAAAATCACTGAGGCAGCGGTGATAAGCCACTTATCGCCGCTTTTCGGCATGTTCATAAACTCGTGCAATTCTAGTAGCAGTGATTTGGCTATGAACGCCTATCACCGCTCTAGAATGGTGATTTTATCACAAAATCCTCACACCAGAAAAAGTTGGCTTAAAGGTGTTGGAAACCTGCAGAGAAGCGGCGAGATGGGACTTAGAAAAAAAAATGCATTTTTCCTGCATAGGATTGATGCTGGGAATCTCTAGAGCTGATATCCATTAATATTAGCACCACAGACCCCTGGTATGAATCCTATGCAATAAAAATGCATTTACAGTAAACTTCATTACCATAGCGGATAGCCTCAGGGACCCCCTACTTCCCGAGATACAGGCCCCGTTATGGGGTGCCGGTATCTCCTGTGCATTTAAATGTCCACGTCACGTGACCATGGGAATTAAATGCATAGGAGATACCGGCACCCCATAATGGGGCTTGTATCTCGGGAAGTAGGGGGTCCCTGAGGCTGAAACCAATGCGGTTCAGCTCAGGAGACCCCCTGCTCATCTAAACTATTATCAAAATTAAAATTTAGACACATACATTTTGGGCGATATTTGCACAGGGAGAGACGGCTCTCTCAGAGCAGCTCTCTCTGAAGCAGATACAACTCGCCGGGTAAGGCCTTTTCAGAGGGTCGTTCATCAGATCACTGGCTAATCACCCGTTTTGTGAATTTTACTATGACAGGTAATGAAGGCTTTCGGAATACCGTGATAGCAACGCTCATAAAAACGGTGATTTAAATGGTCCGGTGATTTTTTTATGAACCTTTAGTGCATGAGGCCCACTGTTAGGGTTATTTATTAAACGGCAATATCGCCAATTCGAGGATACTATTTCATGGAAACGCCTATTGGTAAATGAAGTTTCCATGCGATTTTGCCCTTAGAGGCACTATCTCTGTTGAATTAATACATTATATACTGTACATGTAAATAAATGTGTGTGTGTGTTTGTATACAGGATGTAATGCATGTATGACACTGCATGCATATGAGTTCAAACTCTTGAACTTTCTAATCCTCTATAGCCCAATAGAGGGGCTCAGTAATCTGTTTCCCCTGTGGGCCTTAATACCCAAGTCACACACTGCATCAGATCTGGCAGAATTTCTGATGCAGATAAAAGGAAGAATATTACAGACACAGGGTTTATTACTGTCCATATCAGTAATATGTGCATCATGTCATCGCATTCTTCTTAGTGGCACTCCCCATAGTGAAAGCCGTAATGCTCAATGGGGGTGATGTATCAAGGGAAATATGGATCAAACCTGAAACAAAGTGTATCAAAGTCTTTGCTCCAA
Organism: Ascaphus truei; assembly: GCA_036426205.1. Classification (NCBI taxonomy): domain Eukaryota; kingdom Metazoa; phylum Chordata; class Amphibia; order Anura; family Ascaphidae; genus Ascaphus; species Ascaphus truei. The sequence goes on from WSYH01003080.1 coordinate 62,084, forward strand.
TGTTTTGCACCATACTGTATGTGTCTTTAGAGAAGCGATAGGGAAGAGTTTCATGCTGCACAGATTATAATGAAATGTATCAAACTCTGTGGGACCTAATGTATGCTATAAGCATCGATAAGCCACTTATCCAGCACTTATCGGCCAAAATGCCTACTGTGATTCTGTAAGCCTCGATAAGTGGGCGATAAAGGCATGAATCGCCAAACATTTCATCCACCATAAAAAAATCGTCGGGTGAGCGGAGATAAGCCACTTATCGGCAGGTTCTGAAACTTCTGCAATTCTAGTAGCCACGATTAGGTTATCAAGGGTAATCGCGGCTCTAGAATGGCGAGTTTCTCCCAAAATACTAACGCCAGGAAAAGTTGGCGTGAGGCTGGTGAGAACCTACAGAGAAGGCAGTGAGAGAGGACATAGAAAAAAATGCTTTTTTTTCTGCATCGGATTGATGCCGGGGGTCTCCAGTGCTGATATCGGAGACCCCTGGCATGAATCTCATGCAATAAAAATAAATTTACAGTCAACCTCATTAACTTAGCGGCTAACCGCTAAGGTATTGAAGGGGTTAACCCCTCCTGCTAACCACTAAGGGCCAAATTCCCCCTTCACCCACTCCCGCCACCCACAATAAACATTAATACCCATCTCCTCTACCCCACATGATGGATGCCAGAGGCATGTGGTCCCTGCGGGTGTCTGTGGGCATCCGGGTGGCCACGCGGGTGCCTGTGGGTCTGCAGGTGGTCCCTGAGGGTGTCTCCGGGCCCTTGGGTGGTCCCTGTGGGTGTCTGGGGATCCTTAGTTTGTCCCTGTGGGTTTCTGAGGGCCCTCGGGTTGTCCCCTTGGGTCCGCGTTGGCCTGCGGTACCAATCCTGTGGCCAATTTTTTTTTTGCAATACATTGAAATAAATACACCTCGATTGCCTGCATTAAACTCCGTCAATTGTGATGCCCACACCAAATTGTAGCATATTTTAGTCCCAGATTAAGGCAGGAAACATAGTATTTCTCTATATGGGGTTTATTTACAGGGGTAAATAATATACTACCAGGCCCACCGTCCCTTTAAGTCAAAACAAAATAATAAAATAAACTCCTATTCCTCTTAGGAGACTAACTACACATTTAGCTTCAATCCTTAATACCTGGATGGACAGCTAAGTTGGTTACCACCCAAAAACAGGTACTATTATAGCTGAACATGTAAAGTCTCTGAACACAGCAATAAAGTATTTTGCTTATCTGTTACTCAAGCGTTTGGAGCAGACGTCCCCGCTGAGCACGCTCTCGCATCCTTCCTTCCTAGGGGAGCTCGGCCCCACGAGAGCTCAGAGAATCTCTCCTCTGTAAGTCAAATGTTAAGGACAGGACATCCCCGCTTCAGCACGGTCTCTCATCCTTCCTTTTCTTCCTGGGATTCACAACCCAGGCAGTCCAAGCAGGCTTCTCGACCACATCCAGCAAGCCTAGAGGCTGTGCCAGCTTCCACAGCTGGGAAAAACTTTCTCTGTCCCCTTCTCAGGGACATTGTCAGTGTCGCGCTGAAGTCACGCCCTCCTGACGCATTACACCAGCCATCCTGGGACGTGCACGGACTCTTGGTTATGCACGCACACTGCTGCAACAAACAGACGTGCGCCCGTGATGGCACCATATCTCCTGGTCCTGGTGGCGGCGCGCCCGCCACGCGCCATGTGCCTCCCATGCGTGGCTAATGTCGGTACTGCCCTCAGCTGTACCACACCTGTTCCACAGGTAACTACCTCCTATCGGCTCTCTGCCTACGTCTAACCACTCCCCCCTGCCTCCATCCCATTGGCCAGGTTGTAATGAGCATTCTTTACAATATGCTCAGCCCAACAAACCTGGACCCCGCTGAGGTGGGTCGACAACTGCATGAAATTGAAGCCATGTTTAAAGCTTTTAAAGTGGAGCGATTCCTGAATCAGAATAACCAGCTTATGGAGGGGTTCTAACGCGCCCTAGGGGACCTGGATAACTGGGTTAAAGCCCTTAACCAGACCACCACTAAACCCGTGGCATCAGCTCCTGCCGCCGCTCCCCTCACCCCGAGTTCAGAGCCACGCTTGCTTACCCCTAAACGCTATGGGGGCGACCCTCTGGGATGTTGGGTGTTTCTCAATCAGTGCTCTCTACACTTTGAACTTTTACCTGCACATTTTCCTTCCCAATGCTCTAAGGTGGCATACATAATTTCCCTTTTGACGGACGACGCCCTGGCATGGGCCTCACCTATCTGGGAGCAAAGATCGGACCTGACCTCCGATTTCGACCGGTTCACCGCAGAGTTCCAAAGCGTCTTCGATACACCAGTGTGAAAGGTAACGGCAGCCTCCACTCTTCTAAATATCTCACAGGGGGATCATACCGCGGCCCTCTACGCTCTTGAGTTTCGTACCGTCGCCGCAGAGACAGACTGGAATGACGAGGCCTTGATGGTGGCATTCTGGCAGGGGCAGTCCGATAACCTCAAAGATGAGCTGGCGGCACTAGAATACCCCACAGGATTGGAAGAACTGGTGGCCCTCTGCATACGCATGGACCAACGTCTCCAGGAGAGAAGAATGGAGAGAGGAAGGCACCAACGGGGTATGCACTCATTCTTTTCTCAGACGGTCAAAAGTGGAAATCTACCACCAGCAGCCATGGACGAACCCATGCAATTGGGACTCACCCGCTTGTCCACCGGTGAAAGAGAGCGTAGACGCCACTCCAGACTAGTCTAAAACAGGGATGGCAACTCCAGTCCTCAAGGGCCACCAAGAGGTCAGGTTTTAATGATATCCGTGCTTCAGCACAGGTGGATCAATCAGGGGCTCAAGTTAACGACCACCACCTGTGCTGAAGCAGGGATATCCTTAAAACCTGACCTGTTGGTGGGCCTTGAGGACTGGAGTTGCCCACCCCTGGTTTCTCAGGACAGATTCATGTACACGCACATTCTCAGCCACATGTGGACTAGTTTATGTATGGATACAATATTTGAAATTATTAATTTGACCTTCACATGAACTTAGACTAAGTTTTCAAAGTATGATTTTTTTTGTTTCATACTATATCCTAATTCGGTTGTGACAGCGTTTAAATTCAGCGGCTTCTGATTCTCCGTTTTTCACTGTAACAATTAAACATCGCTAATTTTAAGTCAATGATGAAATAAAGCATTACAAGTTATTAATGGCTCCATGTGAAACATCTAGCAACAGCAGTTGTATCGATTTCCTGGAAGTGGCAGGCACTGACACAGGAACAAAGAATGAAGGCTTTTAATGAATGTACAGAAATATCTGTGGCACGTTTAAATAGTAATGAGTAAATATATTTTCTTTTTAAATGAGCCTCTGTTATTATGATTTCTTTTGTGTAAGACGAACGTGCATCTTAAAGCCAGTTTTGGAGGGGTCTGTGTAACATTGTGTATTAATGTAGGTACTAAAAGTAACCTCGCCTTTTAATATTTTGCAATCCAAGAGTAATGCCACTAGACAACGGAACATACTCAGTGTGTGGCAAACCAAGGTCAAAAGGGGAGAGTCCGTCTTTCCTCTCTTAGGGGGGGGGGTCATCCTCTTCTCGGCCCCACTCCACCTAACTTCTTCTTCAATTCCCCATATCTGCTTTTTGCTGCAGCAGCAGAAATCAACTAGACCTCATAAAGATGTTGAGCTACGAGGGGCTGTCACGCTACAGATCAAAAGACGAGGTCCCCCTTTTGATCTTAGTGGTGTCATTTATCTATCAGGTTGTATCTGTCTTCTGCCACCATAAGGGAATACAACTAGACCACAGAGATATCAAGGGGGTTACAGAGGTTTTCCCGGCTTCCTCCTCTTTGCCCTACAAGGCACAAGTAGTCTCCCAATAATTGATAATCAATAGATAGAACCATAAAGTAATGAATATATCTTGCAAATTGTATTGTACTTCTGTATATTGTATATACTTGCATTTTATATACAATCAAAAGTAAAAAAAGATGTTTATTAAAATTAACATTAACAAACAGTTCAATATCCTATGTCATACTCTGTCCCACAATGAGCAGCAACTTTATCTTTTGTTTTCAACGTTGTACCTTATTCCCTCTAGATTGTAAACTCTTAGGAACAATGCCCTCATTACCTCCTGTATCGGTTTGCGATTGTTAGTCCTGTAATTCTGCTTATGTAATATGCATAGCTATGTACACCCGTTGTACCGCTCCGTGGAATTTGTTGGCGCTTTACAAATAAACAATACTAAAGTAAATCTATGTCAACTCATATTTTAAATTATTTAAATGATTTTTGAAATCTATATATATATTTCTCAAAATCTTGTGTGTGAGTGTCTGGAGACAATTTGATTGGTCCGTCGGTCCGTCGGTCCGCCCGCCCTCCACGGCTTTCATTGGCCAGTGTGTCTGCCCCCCCCTGTGTCCCGCCCCCCAAGGCTCTCATTGGCCCCCCAGAGCACGCTCTCTCCTGCTCTCTCCTCCCACAGGCCGCTCCCTTCCCCCAGCTCTCACCCTTCCCCGGCGCTCTCACCCTTTCCCAGCTCTCATCTCCCTTCTGCTCTCACCCTTCCCCCGGCTCTCACCTCCCTTCTGCTCTCACCTCTCTTCTGCTCCACCCTTCCCCGGCGCTCTCACCCTTCCCCGGCGCTCTCACCCTTCCCCCTGCGCTCTCAAACTTCCCCCGGTGCTCTCACACTTCCCCTGGCTCTCACCTCCCTTCTGCTCTCACCTCCACTTCCCTCCCCCAGCTCTCTCAACCCTTTCCCCCAGCGTCTCACCATCCTTCTGCTCTCACCCTTCCCTGCGCTCTCACCTCCCTTCGCTCTCATCACCTCCCTTCTGCTTCTCAACCTGCTCTCACCCTCCCCCGGCGCTCTCCAACCTTCTCCCGGCGCTTTCATCCCTCCTTCCCCCTGGCATCTCACCCTTCCGCCGCGCCTCTCCCCGCGCTCTCACCCCCCTTCCCCCGGCCTCTCACCCTTCCCCCGTCGCTCTCACCCTCCCCGCCCTTCTCCACCTTCCCCACATCCACTACCCCCTCATCTTCCGCCCTCGTGCGGCTCTCACCTCACAAAAAACACCCAAGGCAATCCCCATCCCCAAGAGCGCTCCCCGCTCTCTCCCGCCTCTCCCGTGAAGGGCACACAGCACATCCTCACCGGAGATCTCACCTCGCCGGGTCACGGACAACGCTGTGGGAGCCCGAGGTGGAGGAGGAGGCCGTCTGTTACCTGGAGTAAGGAGGAGTGCTGGCCGGGTCTGCAAGGGAGAAATGCAGGGGAAGTGGGCCCTTCCCCCCCAGCTCTCACCCTTCCCCGGCGCTCACCTCCACCCCTCCTTCTGCTCTCACCCCTGCCTCACCCTTCCCCCGCCTCACCTCCCTTCTGCTCTCACCTCCCTTCGCTCCACCCTTCCCCGAGCTCTCACCCTTCCCCGGCACTCTCACCCTCCCTTCCCCCGGCACCGCACAGACTTCCCCCGGCCGCCTCTCACTACCTTCCCCTGCTCTTTCACACATCCCTTCTCCTGCTTCCTCACCCTCCCTTCTGCTCTCACTCCTTCCCCCAGCGCTCCTCACCCTTACCCCCAGTCTCCCACCTCCCGTCTGCGCTCATCCACCCCACCTTCCCCGGTGCTCTCACCGTTCCCTTCTTCTCTCACCATCCCCTTGCTCTCTTACACCCTCTCCCCGGGCGCTCTCCAACACTATGCTCCCCCACCCTTCAAATCCCGTCCGGCTGCCTCTAGAACCCTTCCCCTGTGCTCTCACCCTTCCCCGTTTTCCCCCGGCAGCTCTCACCCCTCCTCTCACCACTTCCCCCCGTGCGCTCCTCTACTCTCATTCCCCGGCGCTCCTCAAACTCCCTTTCCCCCACCACCCCCTGGCCCTCTCTGCGGCCTCACCCACGGCCATTCTCCCCTCTCCCAAACGCAACTCCATCCAGTCCTGCTCGGCTCTCCGCTCTCCCATTGAGAGGGCACAGCACATCCACCGGAGTCGTCATCAGCCTCGCCGGGGGTCACGGACCACGCTGGTGGCCCGGGTGGATCGAGTAGGGGCGCGCTGTAACCGGGATCAAGAGGAGGTAGTGTTGCCGGGTTGCAGGTTGAGGAATGCCGGGGAATGGGTCCCTTTTCCCCCCTCCTCCCCATCCCTTTGCCCCCTAATTCCCACCTCTCCCCCCTTCCCTCTCCCTTTGCCCCCCCTCACCCCACGCCCCTTTGTCCTCCCCCTCACCCTCCCTATTTGCTCCCCCTCCACCCCTCCCCTTTGCCCCTCCCCTCCCACGCCCCACCGCCTCTCTTTGGCCCCTTGGCCCCCATCCTCTCCGCCCTTTGCCTCCCTCTACCCCCCCCTCCCTCCCACTGTCCCTTGCCCCCCTCCCTCCTGCTCTTTGCGCACTCCTTGCCACTGCCCCTGGCCCTCCTTGAACCCCCCTCCCTCCATGCCCTCCCACCTGCCCTTGCCCCCCTGCCCACTTTGCCCCCCCTCCTTTTCCCTTTCACTCCCCTCCCCCTTCCTCGCCCTTTGTCCCCCCTCCCTCCCTCCCCTGCCCTCCTTGCCCCCTCCCCCCTCCCTGCCCTTGCCCCCCTCCCTCCTCTGCCTTTGGTCCCCCCTCCCTACCTCGCCTCCTGCCCTTTGCCCTCCCCTCCCTACCCTCCCTCTCCTCCCTCCCTGCCCTTGCCCTTTGCACCCCTACCATCCTCCCCCCCGGCACGTGGCCTACGACTCCCGCCTCAACCCCCGCCCCAATCGCCTTAGCCATGAGGCAAGCCAATCCATACGCGCATTGAACCCCTGCGTTTCTCTACCTCCTCTGCTGGGCTACGCATGACGCCACGCGACAAAACTTGCGCCACGCAATGACCCGGTTGCCCCTGCCCCAGTCCAAAAAAAGTGCCCGTGGCACCACCCGGAGAGGTGAGAGTTTCCCCCCCCGGGCGAGGAACCACAGTGGGTTAGGTAAGACTAGCCAGCCGTACCCGCACTCACCGTGCACGTGGAGAGAGAGATGGACACGGAGACCGGTGAGACCAGGGCCCTCAAGACGAGGAGGAAAATGGGGAGACACCAGAAAAAGGAGGTCCCGCGGAACTAGACCAAGAGGCGGTTCGAACGCACACGGCCGGTCGGGGACATTGGAAGGCACAGGAAACCCCCAAACCCCGCCGGGCCCCCCGTGCCCTGAACTAACGGGTGGATGGCGGGAAATCGAGTCGGTATTTAACTTCAGCGCCCTCTTTCTGCGCAATCCTCGCGCGTGTGGACGAAAGTTAACGACATAATAAGATGGATCAGAACAGGGATTCCCAAGGGCACGGTCTGGGAGCAGAGATTGAGAAGAACCCATAAAGGATAGGCAGAAGGATAAAACCAGAGACGCACCAAAGGTATGAGCCCGGGGCCACGGAGGCGGCCCGACCCCACGGATGTTAATACAAGAAGCGCAGAAGGAACGGGCCATGAAGTTGACAACAGTCCTCCTGACCTTGCAAGGACCTACATACCTCCACTTGACCCCACTCCCTCCCCCCCCCCCTCCCCTCCTCCTTTGCACGCCCTCCTTGTTGCCCTCCCTGTCCTTTGCCCTCACTGCCCTTTGCCCCCCCACCCTCCCTGCCCTTTGCCCCTCCGCCCTTCCACAATCCCCCCCTGCCCTTCCATGCCCCTTGCCCCCTGCCCTTCCACCCCATGCCCCCCCCCCTTCCACGCCCCCCACCCTCCACGCCCCACCCTTCCTGCCCCCTCCATCCATGCCCCCCCCCTTCCACGCCCCTCCCCTTCCTGGCCCCCCCCTTCCACCACCCCTTCCGACCCCGCCCCCGCCCTTCCATGCCCCCCACCCCTGCAAGCCTGGGCAATGCCGGGTATATCAGCTAGTATTATATATATTATACTGTTATGACCGACATTTCTTTTTGGGATTTAAAGCATCAAAATATACAAGCAATGCATTGTAGAATGGGTAATTAAGCTTTGTTTCCCTTTCTTTACTAGTTAAATGCTCTAGTAGCCATACTGGTCTTAGAGAATAACAGATTCAATGCAACCTGTTATATATTTTGGCCAACGTACATTATATCATAGATGAAATTATAGTGTACAGTGCTTTCAAAACCTCATAAGTTTCTTTTTCAAGTGCACCGTGGCAGCATTTTTGAAGGAAACATATGTACCCTCAAGTGATGCATAGAGGCGGAGATATATTCTGCAGGGAGTCTCCAAGGGGAGGGGGGAGAAGAATAGCTTAAATTAGGAGGAGCTACAGTATGTAGGCTATATGTCAGGCCTGTTTTCCTTACACCTTTTCTAAAATGAGGAGCAGGAAGTGGGTTAAATGTTGTCATAATCTGTATGAGAATCTTCGCGCATGCGCAGTGAGCTCCCAAGATGCGGTGGCCATGTTGACATACCCTGCGCATGCACATTGAGGCAGTAGTTGCGGTGGCCATTACCATAAGCTCTGCAGGGGAACTACAAGTCCCAGCGCACAACGGTGCTGCACCCACATGTTGCAAGCAGCCAATAGGGCTAGGAGAATCTCGGCAGAGTGAGATAGATACTTTTGGCGCGCCTGAGACCACACTAGTCGGGGCAGGGACACAGAGGGTAGTAGGTATTTGTGCAAGTGGCTCCCATACAAGGCCAGATACCCCCGTTAGGCCCCAGCTAGGCCCGACTCACACCCGATTGTGGCTGCTACAGGGAAGCCCATTATAAGGGACATTTCCCCGTAGCTGCCTATAGTCAGTGTATAGCACTGGTGAGATGCCACGTGGTGATTGCGGGCTGTGGTCTGGGACCAAGCCACCTACATACAGAGACAGGGGGTGCCCAATGCTGCATCCAATTGACAAAACATATAAAGTAAAATACTTCAATAATAATAATTGGTTATTTAGTTACCTTGGCCAAAGGGTCATAAGCTGCATACCAACGTCAAGGTATAACCAAAATAATGCAGGTCCTACACTACACTGTGAACCCTTCCTTTACCTCTGTGAGAGGGGAAAAACACATAAGGGGTCTTGTTCCTGAGCAAGTGAAATGACCTTCAAGTTAAAAGGGTGAAGGAGGAGGAGTGAGCTCTGGGGGGTGAGGTGCCACAGCCTCCAAAGAGACATAGGTTACACAGATTCCCAGCAAGCTCAAACTCCCACACCCACCACAAAGTGAATATATATTTATGTCAACCAGAGAGCTAACTGAGAGTGGCAATGATATAAAACAAGAGACAGGGGTGCCCAATGCTGCATCCAATTGACAAAAACATATAACTAAAACTTCAATAATAATAATTGGTTATTTAGTTAACCATTTGGCCAAAGCGTCATAAGCCTGCATACACAACGTCAAGGTATAACCAAAATATGCAGGTCCTACACTACACTGTGAACCCTTCCTTTTACCTCTGTGAGAGGGAAAAAAACATAATGGGTCTTGTTCCTGCAGCAAGTGAAATGACCTACATACAGAGACTCTTAAAGGTGAGACCCTCCTACCAGAGTTCACCCAACGCAGAGGCAGACGCCATCGCAGACGACATCGCTGGATCAGTGGATCCCCATTGTTAATCTGCAGTATCCGGTGCTGGAGCCCGGGCAGGTACCTCAGCAAGTGCATCACCTGTCCACAGGATCCTACACAGGATCCTACATAGTGCCATCTCCTACACTTTTGGGTGGGCCCTGACATTGGGGAAAGGGCATCAGGAATATGGTGCAAAGCACCATATGTACATTGGGGACACCCTCTGGTGTATTGCGGTTGTGTGCGTGGGACTATATACTGTGGGGTAAAGGTTGATTATCCTGTTCAGTAAAACCAGTTCTAATTACACCCTGTTTGTGGTTATTATTGGTATTGTTCATGTGAGGGGCTTATGCCGTCACGCTGGGATCCCTCGCAGGTGGAGGCGCTCACCGAGGCGATTGAGATATCACCCCAGGTCCCAGTGGCAGGCTCAGGCTTTCTGATAGCCAAACAGGTAATTGCAGTACTGGTAATTCTTCCCAGACCCTGGGGGGAAACTGGGCTACATACCTCTTCTTTTTAGCTTCCATTCAAACATACCTACTGTAAATCTATGGAAACTTCCAACTAAAGTCCATTCCCTTTCAGATGGCCTCGGCAAAATAGTCCTTGGGGCTCTTTGTTATCTTGATTAACATGTACAAGACAGTGTGGGGAGAGGGTGAATCAAAGCACTTTTGTGGCAAATGACATGGAAAAGATCTGGCAAGTGTGAAGTGGTGTTAAAGATTCTTGCTAACCATTTCCCTCATTTAACTGTACAAGAAATTAATTCGTACATTTAGTGCAAAACTAAGTAGAAAATGTGTATTTATTTATTTTTGTTTAAGTTGATACATCACCCCCAAAGTTTGATACTCGTAGATGTAGCAGTTGTACTGCTTCTGTTAATGTGACCCATTTGAGGCAGCTTCATTTAAACCGATGGTAACACGTGCATCACTTCTTAGCACATGCATCGTTTAGGGCCTTATACTATAAACGTTGACACGGCCATTGCTGATGCGTTTTTGGGAATGTTAACGTTAGCTACATCGGTAAAGTGTGCCGGTCTTGTCACATTTCTATACTGTTGATACCCTTACCTTGCATCCAGTCCCCAAGCATGCTGTCTATATTTACAATTACTCTTTGTGGCCTATTCTATAAGCTTCATAAAAAATCTCGGTCGTTTACGCCGCCAGTTTATTGAGCGTTGCTATCACGGTATTCAGAAGCCTTGATTCTTGTTATAGCAAAATTCCCAAAACGGGCGAGTAGCCGGCGACGTGATGATCGCCTCTCTCAAAAGTGCTCACCCGAGATTTGTTCCAGCTCAAGAGAGCCCCTCTCCCTGCGCATATCTCGCCAGCGATCGAAAGATTTTAATATACATTTATACTAGTGTAGATGAGCAGGGTTCTCTGGAGCAGAACCACGTTGATTTCAGGTCGGGACCCTGCATCCTAAGAAAAAAAAAA
>WSYH01003081.1:0-67173 GCA_036426205.1 Ascaphus truei
CCTCTCACTCCGTTTCCCCCACCCTCTCACTCCGTTCCAGCACAAAACACACTCGTGCTTACAATTCTAAATGCACCGGGGTGTCAGATTTCTGGTCTTTGTTCCCAAATGGGAGATGCCCAGGTCAGGGCATCACCGGTCAGCAGAGCGATAATATAAGCTACTTTTGACCTTGCAGAGGGAAAACAAGAAGGGGTTAATTCGAATTGATTTCCACATTGGTTAAGGAATCCTCTGCATTTGTGGGGGTCAACGGCGTAGCGGTTAGTAGTAAGGAGTCGCGGCTCAGCGAACATGGTTCGTTCCAGAGTGGAAGAGATGGTCGCTGCAGGACTCGCGGATCTATTTTGCTGCTGTAGAGAGAAGTTCGCAAATCATGGGCTAAAGAATTGACCTGCACCTCCAACTGATAGAGACGGTTTAGAGGTCTTACTTGGCCCACCTCAGGGAGGTCCACGTTCGTTGGGCTGAGCATACTGTAACGCTTGCACTTTCCACGAACAAGGCGGTACTGAGGTGGGAAAGTATTAAACTGTGCACACGCAGCAACAGAGGCGTGCCTGGAAGGTGGATAGGGGACAATGGGTTAGTCTGGATACTTGCTGAGGTCGTAGGTAGGTGCCAGGAGAATAGTCAGTGTCCGGAGTGCTGTGGTCAGGGTTGGAGCCAGTAGGAAGGTAGTTAGTCTGATAGCCGTGGCCTCCGCAGGAGCAGAGATTGGCTGCAAGGTGCAGGAGACAGGTGGGAGAGATTAGCAGACTTGCCTCACAGCTGGGGAGCGGTGCACGTACGTCATGTGTGCGCTCTGCGCGTGACAGTCATGAGTCGTGTGTGGCAGGTGGAGCCAAGCTCCATGGTGGAGTAGAAAGTCCTCCGTGTGCGCACGCGTGTTATGTAAGCGGCGCAGAAGACGTGTTCTTTGATTCCTTACAAGGAGAAAGTCAAAGAGCCCTACAGCACCGAGGACGATCCTCCTCTCAAGTTGCCTTCAGCCAAGTCCAGGATGTACAGGAGAGTATCCCCTACATACAGGGCTAGCACAGACCCAAGTGGCATCATCTGTTACAGCTGTGGTCAAAGGGGACACTTCTCAAAGGATTGTCCAGAGAGATAAAAAAACTCCAACTAGAATGATCCATCTCCAAACCATGATATGCAAAAACCAGACATTTTAAACCACTTCTTTACCCTCTGAGAGTGCACCAGAGCCAAATCCCACTGAAACCCCTCCATCGGACGCATACCATTGCGTAGGACCGGCTGCCATCATCCGAATCCTCGTGGACGGAATATATGCATCGGCTTTGCTGGACACTGGGTCCCAGGTGACCATTGTGTACAGGTCATTCTACGATGAATATCTCGACCATCTGCCATTACAGTCAGCAGATAAGATGAAGCTGTGGGGTCTCTGCAATGAGGAGTACCTTATTGACGGCGTGGGCGGTTCGGTTGGAAATACCCCTGCTGAACACCATCAAGTACCACACCATGGATGTGAAGGCACTAATCTGCCCGGGAATGCCCAAGTTCCCCATTAATATTGGGTATCAACACCAACGTAGTGCGGGCGGTGATCAGAGCGTACCTGAAGGATGCCGGAGAACTACCCCTGTCTACCCTGCAGATTCACCCCATATTAAAGGAAGAGTGTTGCAAGGTGTCGGCCCAATATGGACACAAGGACAACTACAATCTCCGAGTGGGGGTAACCCAGATTCCACCAGGTGGAGTAAGGCACATGGTGGCAGTGTGCTGTTATCCGGACCAAGATGAGGCCAATCACTCTTCTCTCTAGACAGTACACCGTAGGAAGATGCTCACAGAGGATACAAGCTTGTGCCCGAAATGCTTGAATGGATGTCCAAACTGCCGAGGAAGGTCAGGGTGTTTGTCCAGAACATCTCCCCTTACTCCATGTCCTTTGATCAAGGCCAACAATTGGGACGAATATATCCCGTCACTCCTGTTGATATGATAGCCGCGCAAGCAACCACCACCGTGGTACAAGATTCACTGGACAGGCTGGCTTATGACTTTAGGGACTCAACCCTGTCCTCAGAGTGGAGGGAGCAGCTGACGGCCAAGTTAGAAGTCAGACGGGAAGTCTTCACGACGAGCGAGATGGATGTGGGCTACAGCCGAAAAGCCCAACACACAATCAGATTAAGTGATACCACTCACTTCCAGGGACGGTCCCATCGTATTGCTAGCCGAGATGTGGAGGACGTGAGAGATGTCCCACAGGAGATTGAGACAGCAGAGATTGTGACTGAGTCCCGCAGCCCATACGCGTCACCAATTGTGGTGGTGAGGAAAAAGAATGGGTCGGTACGCCTGTGTGTGTGGATTATCAAACACTGAATAATCGCACCGTACCTGACCAATATATCCATCTGCTAATTGACGAAATTCTTAACGCACTGTCGGGGAGTAAATGGTTCAGCGTGCTGGATCTGAGATATGGGTACTACCAGGTACCGATGAGCGCAGAGGATCAGGAGAAGACGGCATTCATGTGTCCTCTGGCTTCTATCAATTTACCCCAAGGCATATGCTCCAGCAACGTTTCAACGCCTGATGGAGAAAATCATAGGTGACATGAATCCTCGGGAATGTTTGGTCTACCTGGACGATATCATCGTCTTCGGTAAGACCCTGGAAGAGCATGAAGAATGCCTGCCGAAGGTGCTGGATCGGCTGGTTCAGGAAGGCCTGAATCTGTATGGTGTGCCGGTATCCCCTGTACTCCTAAATTTCCCGCGTCACGTGACAGGGGATTTAAATCATGCAGGGGGATACCGTCACCTCATAACGGGGCCTGTATCTCATGAAGTAGGGGGTCCCCAAGGCTGAAACAAATACTGTTCAGCTCAGAAGACCCCCTGCTCATGTACACTATTATGAAAACACACATATCAATAAAAAATAATTACTGTAGTGGATAACCGCTATCGTAATGAAGCTGCATTAATGTCATTTTTATTAATAGTGTGCAGGAGTTGAACCACATTGATTTCAGCCTCGGGTACCCCCTGCTTCCTCCATTATTTAAATGTCCCGCATCATGTGACGCAGACACTTTAAAAATGGCGGCGACACTGGCATCCAATGCCCCATACCGGGGCCTGTAACTCGGGAAGCAGGGGGTCCCTGAGCCAGAAATTAAAGCGGTTAAACTCAGGAGAGCCCTGCTCCCGTACACTATTAAAAAAATACATTAAAGCAGCATCATTACCATAGCAGCTAGTCGCTAAGGCAATGAAGTGGTTGAGGCCCAATTTCAGCTTTATTGGTTGCAATTGCTCCCAATAAACCTTGCAATATGTGTTACCCACTCTCATGGGAGACCAGGTTTCTTAACACCTTTTTATTACCGGGATCATTGATTGAGCAAAACAAGATGGTAAAATAAATGGTAATTTATTTCCGTAAAAGACAGACACACAAAGTTACACAATTCAAGATTAAAACGCTAACTGGGAATGGGGCTAACGAACAAATCCGTTTCTGGAACGAAATTCCTTAAGATCACCTTTTTAGAGCACTTTCCAATGACCGGTTGTTACTCCCAAAAGTCCTGGAACTGTTTTCAGCATAAAATGCCAGCTGTGACTGCAATGTTCTAAAAAGCTGGACTTAGAAACTTTTCTGCGTTGAAAATCTTTGAATCCGGCTCGCGTCTATTCAGCTCTGAGCATCTTTGATTTCACCGCTGTTGGTTTTTAGTTTGCGCTCCCCATTGGCTGCAGGCTCTCTTAAGCTTTCAGGCTTTCATTCACTAACCTGAACAGCCTATCAGAGAGTGGGAATTCTCCTGCCAGCCAATCACCGATTTTCCGGTATTGTAAAACCAGGAGGGCACCTTTTCTCAGATAGCAAGGGGGCATGGGCTAACATGGCCCTTCTGCCTGTTTGCATACTGAGCACCCCCTGTCCTCCCCCCCCCCCCCCGCCTCTCCGGCCCCCCAGAGTCTGGATTTTGCCCAATGGTCGTTGGGTAGACTTGTGTTAATCTAGAACTTGGGTACTCAAGTATAACTGCAGTGCCCCTCCTGTTCTAACACCTTTGCACCCCTGAGTCTTTGAAGCACGTACTCCGCACAGACACAGAGGCACCACCTGGTAGCCATCTGGGTTTTTTGTAATCCATGACTTAGAAAGCCCTCAGTTCCTATACAGGTTATCAATATATATATACATTAAACTATAACCATTTAATAAAATATAATGTGTCCTGTTTTCTGTATGCTAAAAGTTATGCGTTCTTATTCTGGTGCCAGGAATGGAGTGAGTGTATATATTCCCTACAATCACGAGCCTCATTTTTGGCACACATGAGAAAATAACTGTTAAAACTTTTAAACAGTTTAAAAACCTGCTCAGCTTTATAACCTAGCTGGAGCAGCCCCTGAAACCCTAAACAAGGTTCAGTGTACCTGGGTATGTATGTGGGCATCTCTGCTATAATGGGGAACCCCTGCTACACTAGGGATTCCGTGAATAGCTGCAGATATGAGCTGCCTAAAGAGGCAACTTGCAATATTGAGGGACATTGGCAATCTTGAAAGGGGTTTAGAGCTCACTGAGCAGGCCCTTTCTTCAACTAGTGGTGCAGATGGTAGCGCTGTTAGTGAGGAGCAGGTAGGTAGCTGGGTGACAGTTAGAAGGGGAATATGGGGCAATAGGGAGAAGCAAGTCGTTTCTGAGCTGACACATCCCAATAGATTTGCCATGTTGAGTCAAGATATTGGGAATGTCGGGGCAGAAATGGCAAGGCTGGGGGAGACTAATTCCTCTAGCAGCCAGGGGAATAGTTCCTCCAGTACAGTGGGGAATCCGGATGTTCAGATACAAAGAAAGATTGTGGTGATACGGGATTCCATTATTAGGAAGGTAGATAGGGAAATCTGTTGCCATGACCACATGAACTGAACAGTTTGTTGTATCCCGGGTGCTCTGGTTCGGCACATTGCGGATTCTGTAGACAGATTGTTGGGGGGGGGGGGAGCTGGGATTGACCTGGCGGCCTTGGTAAATGTTGGCACCAATGACAAAGTTAGAGAAAGATGAAGGGTCCTAAAAAATGATTACAGGGATCTAGGCCAAAAGCTTAAGGCAAGGACCTCTATGGTAGTATTTTCTGAAATACTGCCAGTGTCATGCGCTACCACAGGGAGACAATCAGAGATTAGGGAGGTTAATGCATGGCTAAGAAAGTGGTGCAGGAAGGAGGGTTTTGGGTTTTTAGAGCACTGGGACTCCTTTTCTGAGAGGTGCCATCTATATTCTAGGGACGGATTGCACCTCAATGAAGAGGGATCTTCTGTGCTAGGTGGGAGAATGTTAAAAAGCTTGGAGGAGATTTTAAACTAGGATGGAGGGGGGAGGGGAATGAAACAGATACTTAACTTAATGGAATAGAGAAAGATACAAGGGGGTATGGAGGTAGAATGGGGGCAAGTGCAAGTTTGACAAGCAGTGAGACACCCATAGTAAATACAGATAATACTAGAACACTTCTAAAGACTAAACCAAGTGGGCGCAGAAAAGAAGGAGCAGATAAGATAATGGGCTAAAGGCGTGAGTGGAGTACCTCAGGATCGGTACTGGGACCCCTGCTTTATAACTTGTTAATTAATGACCTTGAGGCTGGCATCGAGAGCAAAGTCTCCATCTTGTGCCCCCAACAATCCCTATACCCCCCAAACATCCATTACATTTGTTGTTTTTTGTTTAAAGCCTAGGAACGTTTCTATAGGCTGGCGGCGGTCCTTGGGTGATCCCTGCAGGTGTCCGGGGGTTCCCGCTGGCCTGCGGTCCCAATCCCCCCAAAAATGGAAATAAATACACACATCCCCCCCCCAATAACAGATACAGTACAGTAATGGACAACATTACTATTATCCAGATATGGATAATGGTGCATTTGCCCATTTAAAATAAAACATTAATGGAGGCGCATGCGCGACGGGTACGGTGATGGAGGTGTAAGTTAAAGGCTCTGCTACCCGTCGGCAGATAAAGCTAATAAAATACGATTTAATCAAAACTCAGCATTGCTAATTCTACGTCCCTAACCACAAGACACTCTGTGGATCACGATACGGCCACCGGAGGAGAAATGGCAATGACGCGGCAGAAAAATAAGCACAAAACAGATGTGCGCTCCTACTTCACAGGCTCAAGCAAGGCCAAGGCGGCGGAGAACTCGGCGGTGTCCGACTCCGATTCGGCTCCAGAGATGGAAGGAGCCCCCGCGAAGCACTCGGGAATTATAAAAAAGGAGATAGCCAGGCTCCTAACGGACTTGAAAACATTTTTTAGGGGAGAGGTGGAGGGACTCAGGAGGGATATCCTGCAAATTGGCACCCGCATGAACAAGCTGGAGGAGCGCATGGAGGACAGCTCTTGGTGCCACCAGGAGACAAGTAAAAGGATGGGGGCATTGGAATCCAGAGTTGCAGAACTGGAAGACCGGCAGGAGGACAGTGAAAACAGGGACCGGCGCAACAATTTGCACGTACGAGGGATCCCTGAGGAGATTCTAGACCTCGAGGTCTTGCTGAGCCGGTGGATGACCTCCATCATGCCGGGCAAGTCGGAGGCAGAACTATCAATGGACCGCTGCCACTGGGCCCTGAGGTCTCGTCCACTACCTAACAACCCTCCGTGAGACATAATCCTCCGATTACACCACTTCAAAACCAAGAAAGAGATCTGCAAAGTTACAAGGGCGACGCCAAATATATCATTTGAGGTAATAACTATGGCTATCTTCCAAGATATATCTCCTATAACCCTGGCTCGAAGAAGAGCATTGCTGCCAATTACAAAAGAGCTGCGGGACAAGGACATCAGATACAGATGGGCTTTCCCGTTTGCCCTCGTGGTGGTAAAAAATGGCCAGCCCCACGCTCTGAAGCACCCCGCAGAGGGAACAGCCTTCCTGAAAAAGTTAGGACTTAATGTTACAGCTACTCACCCGGAGAACACGGAGACACGTCCTCCCCGCGCAACAACCTGGCAGACTGTGTCCACCCCGGCGGACAAGAGGAAGGAGAAGGCGGGAGAAAGCGCCAAGTGTTCTTAAAGAGACAGCTGGACGGGTTCGCTGCCTCGTGTTGATGAAGTTAAAAAGCTACGTTAAAGTTCTGGACTTGGGCCGGCCCTGTGTTAAGGACGATCGACGACCCCCGGCCTTTCCGGTTGTTACATGGCATCAGGGGGAGCGGAGGGGGCGCCCTGCGCTCAACACTAAAAGAAATAGCAAAGACCCCCAAAATGGCTGCAAGACTCTTACCTGGGAAAGAAGAAGGAAAAGCGCGACAGGATCCATGGCGGCGACGGTTTCGGCGCGAAGAAATGGTGAGCAGAACAAGCCCGCCTCCAGCTACACCCACCACCGCCAGCGGACGGCCTCCAACTAAGCCTACATCGCCCACATTGCTAACGTCAGAAGGCGGGATCTCGCGACACCTCGAAGAAAGCCGGATGACGTAGCAGGAGCGACGGAAGCCTAAAGGACATACAGCGCCGGAAGTGATCCGGTACTCCCCTGCGGGGGTGCGCGAACTCCGCTGCCGGGGAGGAACGCAAAGTGGTGAGGAGGCCGGGGGATGGTGAAGAAGAGGGAGGGGGAGCGGAGCTGTCAGGAGAGGAGCGTAGCACCCGCGGGTGGTACACGGAGTGAAGACTCCTTAGAAGTGACAGGGGGAGAAAGCAATATGAGGAGAAGAGCCCCAAAACAGATGAGGGGTGCCCTTCAAAAGTAGGAGGAGAGGGACCAGGGGGGCAGGATAAAATAAAACATATAGAGGTTCAGGGAGACCGGCAGCCTGTAGGAATACACGGGGGTAGCAAGCTAGGAAGATGCAGTACAGGCACCAAGGGCTACAGGGTCACGAGGCAATGGCCCGAGTTCAGTTCAGGAGAGTTAGTTTTAGTTTTATATGGAGTAAAGGGACACACAGCCACATTTGGGCTAGGGATGAGTTAACTACTCTAGAGTTATAGGGAAAGTTAGGTTGTAAAGTTTGTAACTGCCGACGGGTGTGGGGACTACCACCAAACCTGCCTGTAGGCATGCGCTTTTGGGGCAGGGATGTGGGCCTAGCTCACAGCCCCGTCAAAGACCCGGGAACTCATGGCCAGAAAGTGGGGCCATGGAACTGGACTGGGAGGGAGGAGGGTCCAGGTTGGGGGAGATACCCCTGGGCGTCGAACCTGAGGTCCTCGGAGGCCACTACGGTTTTACTGCTGCGGCCGAGTTTATTCGAGCATTTGCCCGTTCTCGGCCGCAGCAGTTACCTGGCGCGTGCCGGAGGGTGCCGGGCGCGCGCCGAAGCAGCAGAGGAGCGCCCTCCGATCGGGGCTTTCTCCTCCCCGCTGCCGGGTCCGCCGGGTCCCCCGGAACCCCCTGCCGCCGTCCCCCACATCGCGGGACACCAGGGCTCCCTCGGGGAGCCCTGGACGCGCGTGCAGGGGGCGCAGGCACCCGATGACGCGTGACCGCGCATCGGTGACGCGCGGCATGCCGAGGGATGCCACTAGCAAGCCGGGAAATCTCCCGGCTTGCGGAACTGGCCGCACTTTAATAAAATGTGCCGCCAGTGTATTTGTGTATGTCTGTTTCCTTTGTTCTTCCCTTGTGTTTCCTCCCCCCCATCTCAGATTTCCTCGGCAAAGGAGTGAAGATCAGCAAAAGCCACCATCGCAGAAGAAAAGTCCACTATGCTCCACATCACACGGGTAGGCTCTGGTTCTACTTTATATAGTGCAAGTCACTTAACACAAAAGCATGGCTGTAACATTCATATCCCAAAATGTTAAAGGGTTTAACAGCCAAAAAAAATGTAAGATTGCCTTCTCCGAATTCAGACGAAGGGGAGCAGACGTAGTTTTCCTCCTGGAGACACATTTTAGTACTCATAGAAGCCGAGTGTATTTTGACAAGCACTATAGGCAATTTTTCCTGTCCTCCGCTAATGAAAAGAAGAAGGGGGTTTGTAGACAGATGTTCACAGAGGTACACAATTAGGAGGCTTTATAATGTGAAATTATAATAGGCTTTATTGTGCCTGTTCCTTTTCATCAGGAAATTATCCAAATACAGGGGGGGGGACAAAGCTTCCATTCACTTGGGAGTATTTCTAGTGAAATCCTATGCAATTAGTTCACATCTCCATTAGTTAAGCATGTCTCGCAGCCCCAAGACATATAGCATGAAAATAAGCAGATATAAGCAGTCTCTTAAGAATAAAAGTCTTATCTGTTTCTTGGAGGGAAAATCTTCTCACTTCCGGGTTCAGCTTCAGGTGTAGTAGTTTTCCCTGTGTCTTGAAATCAGCTCTGCTGTGCAGAGCTCAAGACTGGTCAGCTCCAAAGGTCAGCTCTCAGTCAGAGCTAAGGAGTCACTTCCTGTCTCAAAGGCAGGCTTTTGTAAGCAATCTTATCAGGCAGGTGGTGTTTAGTAATTAACTACCACACTGCTAGATTAAAGGCACATTACTGAACAGGGATAAGTCCCCTGTTACATACCTCCCCTGTTTGTGAGAAGCTCGGGCTTACCACGGCAAAAGCCCATCCTTCCACTCTCATTCTAGATATCTCTGTGACTTGAATGAGAGTGGATGGAGGAAGAGAACCCTCTGTCCCGCTGGGATTGGAGCCCTTTCTCCAGTTTATTTTTGTCTCCTCCCGAAGATGCTTGAGATCAGCACTCCTCAGTCGCTCGAGGAGGACATTTTCCACGTAAAGTCTTTTTATCGCGTGCGCGGTCTTGAGATTTCTGTTGCGTCGGGCACTCCTCTTTTTGTAGACAAAGTGTATGGCAACAGTTGTAGAGCAGTTAGGACTAGCCCTTATATTTTCTGCTCTTGAAGTGGTCTTTCTGCAGCTTCTCCACACCACGGAGTCGCCAGTTCAGCTTCTTCAGCTAAGGATTCTTCTGGCTTTGATTCTGCACTCCTACCTNNNNGATTGCCACTAATACCTCTGTTTGTGCCTGTGGGCAGCTGTAGGTTGGCTAGTGTTCTTTGGTGGCTCAAACTTCGTATTTGTTTTGAAGTTGCGTGGAGTCCCCAACTCTCACTGTACCCATGTCCTACGGCATTAGTTACTGTGGGATACTGGTGCTTGGGCAGAGCCAATACCTTTTCCGTATTGGGAGGAATCTGTATCAGTCTCCTTCATATTCTGTAGCTCTGTAATTTTTGTCGTCAAGGTTGCCGCTGCGTCTGTTTTCTCCTTGGTGCACTGACTCAAGGGATGGACCGTCTTTCTGTCTCTCCAGCTCTTGCTCCAGTTTCTGAGCCTTCTCACGCTCCCTCTATACGAGTCACCTGGTATCGAATCTCCGCTTCAAAGATGCTCGAAGACATGCAGCATGGCCTTTAGCTCCTCATACTGCTCTGTGGGGACGTACGGGTATTCAGACGTTCCTGCAGCGCTTGTACCTCTTTAGCAGCCTGCAGTTTTTTCTTCCTGTAGCATGTGCCAAATTCTCCTCAGCATACTGGAGGTGTGTACGCAGACCTTGCAGTTGGTTTCTGCAGTCGGTGCTCTGCGTCAAACTTTTTCCTTGACTTCTTCTGTTACTGAAAATTTTCTTCTTTCAGTTTTAAGTTTTCTCTTTTTTAATCTTGATTTCTCCTTTTTCAGTCTCTGTATTCTTCAGGGCCTCTTTGCAGTCCTCCTTCCATTTACGCACATCTGCTTTGAGAGTGACATACTCCTGGCGTGAGACTTCCTTCCTAGGTTGAGGTCTGAAGCTCCTTCTGAGGACTTTGAGATCTGTTTTCAAGATTACCAATAGTTTCTTTAGCACTGTCCAGCTCCTCAGTGAGACTGTGTAGTTCCTTTCTGGAAACTTCCAGGTCTGTGCGGCAGCTGTTGGTCTCATGATTTGAGGCATCCAGTGCTCTGTGGAGTGTCGAACCTCTTTCTGAGATACGTCCACCTCTATCCGGACACTGTTGACCTCCTGCTGTGAGGCATTCAGCTCTATGCGAAGAGTGGAACCTCTTGCTGGAAGACTGTCATCTGTTTCAGTGCCTCCTCATACTTCCGCTTTAGCGTAGCCATCATTTTATCAGATTGGCTCTGCTTTTCCTCCATGGCGGAAATACTGCACCGACACACTTTATTCGAGCAAATACCCAGTATGTACCTGGCAGATACCTGGAATGCGCCGCTCCTCACCTCTGAAAAGCCCCGTTGCGTTTGCCTTCCCAGCTGGGTTCATGCCTGGGAGACGGGCGGCTGATCTGTTAAATGATAATGATTAGGATTTAATAGGCTGCAATGCTTCGCGTGTCTACCAGATGGCATAAATTCATGAATTGTAATGCAGTATATATATATATATACTGTGCAGTATTGCAGCCAGCGGGAATAAAAGGCTTCAATCCCTGCCTGGAAAATAACCCAATGCACTTGGGCAGAAAACAGTCACAAACCTCAATACACCCGGGTATACCCGAATTGTGGGACTAGCCGAGCTCGAATAAAGTGTGTCGCCCAGTGTAGTATCCTTTGCAGTATGTAGCTCAGTCTTGAGATCCTCCAATTCGTCCTTGGCGCAGAGTAAATTACGAGCACAGTCTTCTGTAGCTCAGCATTATTTTTTCTCTCCCTTTCCAATTCTTCACAGAGCAGATCACAGTCATGCCTGGCAGCTTGCAGTGCATCTTCAGGGCTGGTCAAGGGATCGTCACTCACTGGCTCCGACTCCACTTCCCTGGATGTTTGGCCGAGGGTTCCTCACTGTTGGAACCGGACACAGACACTTCCTTGGGTACACAACTACTGCCTTGGGCCCTCTGGATTCGGTTACCCGCGGGACGAATTTTCCATTTTCTCTAGGCTGCAGGGCAACTCTGTCCCCCTTTTCCTCCACAGGATCTGCGGCGTGTCTGTTCTTCCACAGTAAGTGAAGAACTGCTTTTCTTTTTCTTTTCGCCTTTTTGATTTGGATGACACCGTCCCTTCAGGGATATTGGGGGCTCCATCTTCATTTGAAATTTTAGCAGCTTCATTATATACGCCAGGCTTTTCTTGCAGCTGCTTTAGCTGACAGAAATATTCGGTGATCCACTGCTCCTCTCTGTCTCCTGCTGATCATATTCGTCATCAAAGGGAGCGGTCTATTTGGTCGTGCGAGTTCAGGCACCCACCCCAATTGGGGTGTTTTGTGGGTTGTGACTCGTTCGGGTTCCCCGTAAGAGATGTCTTCCTCTATTGGACTGGAGGGCCACTCTTCCGTGGGGTAGGGTTCATTACAGGAACGTGCATCTGTCCTCCATTTTTAGGCTATCAGGTGTAATTTTCTTCCTGTCCTCAGGAGGCGCTATGCAGCTTTTGCCACTGTATTTGCTAGAACCCTCAATTGTGGTAGTCCTACAGATGGGCATATTTTTGCTTGTAGAGGTCGTAGCTCTCTCAGGCATCTCTGTAGACTTTCTTTCTTGGGTAATTTTTTTTTTCAATATCAGCAGTACTGTGCATGCATTTTTTTATCAGGTATAACAAGAGTGCAGGGCTAGGTAAAAAAGTCTATTTGCTATACACCATTTACTGCTAGGTGCGATCCCTCCGCTTCGCAACAGAATTTGGTTTCTGCCTGAGTTCAGTAATTTTCAGTCTCATCTTTGGGTATTATGGCATTCACACTTCAACACTTGAGTGCCTGTTTTGCTCCCAAGATAATAGGCATACTTTTTAATTGCAGAAAAAAACACACTCTTTGCAGTGGACTCAACACTCAGCAATTGGCTTTGAAAAACCTTTCCTTTAGGGCAATTTACACTCAGCATTTGTTTGCTAAAATTCCCCGCTTCAGCACAGTCTGTATCAATTTTCATACTTTTCTGCATTACTCACAATCACAGCTGGTAGCCCTATGCGGTGTGGCAACCTTTATTTGCAAAATCAGTACAAATCGGGGTCACCATCTGTATTCACTGCTTCAGCGAAACTTTTGAAAACAACAAACACCTATCCCTTTTAAGGCTGACTCACTTCTTGAACCCTGACTATGGCTGGAAAAAACACCCATTGAATGACCATATTACGCTTTGTGATAGGCAATAGAGTTTTAGCTGCTTCAGCAGTCTCTCTCCTCTTGGGATGGGCAAAGAGTCCATCTGTGGTTTTGTAAGTTTCAATGCAGTGTAAGTTTCAGTGGTGTGTCCCTTTAACTCTGATCTCTGCTGCATGAGGTTTTTTTTTTTTTGTTTTTCAGACTGTTTGTAGGCAAAAAGCATCAAAAAAATTTGACATAAAAATCTCGGTCCTTTTTAACTACAAGGATACCTCTTGTCCCACCTCGGACACCATATGTAGATGGACATTCAGAGGTACACAATTAGGAGGGTTTATAATGTGAAATTATAATAGGCTTTATTTGCTGTTCCTTTTCATCAGGAAATTATCCAAACACAGGGGGCGGGGGGGGAACAAAGCTTCCATTCACTTGGGAGTATTTCTAGTGAATCCTATGCAATTAGTTCACATCTCCCTTAGAAGCAGTCTCGCAGCCCAAGACATAAAGCATGAAAATAAGCAGATAAAAGCAGTCTCTTAAGAATAAAAGTCTTATCTGTTTCTTGGAGGGAAAATCTTCTCACTTCCTGGTTCAGCTTCAGGTGTAGTAGTTTTCCCGTGTCTTGAAATCAGCTCTGCTGTGCAGAGCTCAAGACCGGTCAGCTCCAAAGGTCAGCTCTCAGTCAGAGCTAAGGAGTCACTTCCTGTCTCAAAGGCAGGCTTTTGTAAGCAATCTAAACGGGAGGTGGTTGTTAATTAACTCCACACTGCTAGATTAAAGGCACCTTACTGAACAGGGATAAGTCCCCTGTTACAGGGTTGCTATCATAATCACAACAAATCCCCCTTCCAAGTGGAGAGAGTGAAGAAGAAAGACAAGAGGGGAGATATCTCATTTTAGTAGGACTCCTACAGCAGAAGTAAAACGACGTTAGCGTGCGTCTACGCACCTGGTGAAAACGAACCTCAGTTTTTCGATGAGTTCTTCCAGACGCTGCAAAGGTGGGCAGAAGGGAATGTATTCTCGCGGGGTGACTTTAACAAAGTCATTGACCCTCGCATAGATAGATCCCCATTGCAGCAGAAAACTAGACGAGAAGGCAACGGGCCTTGCTAAAAGGTCTAAGACAAGGGAGCCTGGTCGACATATGGAGGAAGGGAACAGCATCAGGTGAGAGCGTAGTACACTTTTTATTCCCATCCCCATGACAGTTACAGTAGGACGGCCCACTTTTTTGTCTCAAGTAGAATGGGTTCACAGATTTCCGACACCAAAATACATAACATTACATGGTCGGATCATGCATCGATAGAGCTAAGATACGCACAAATAGGCCAATTACCGGGAGCAAACTGGAAACTTAATGAATCGTTGATAAGATACAGATCTAGCAAAGACGGTTAAGGAGGAAATCACTCAGTATTTCCAGACCAACCTAGGCAGTGGAATCCCATACAATGTTGTTGGAGGCTCACAAGGACACGATGGGGGGGGGTACTGATAAGCATACGCCCAGAAGAAAAAGCAAAGGACGCCAAATTGACTCAGTTATATAAGAGGTTACAGAGCTCTCTACCCTACATACCGATCAGGTGAGGAGATACACTAAAAAGAGTGAAGGATGTAGGATTGAGCTTAACCTCCTCCTCACATCCGGGCCCGAAAAAGATTTGAGTTGGACACAGAGGAGGTTCTTTGAGAAAGTTAATAAACCAGACACAATGTAGACCAGACTACGACCCTAATAGGAAACCAAATTACAACATACAAGCAATTAGGACAGAGGCGGGGGAGGTTATCCTCTAACCCCAAAAATATAGTGGAAGAGTTAAAAAATATTATGCAAGCCTATACAATGGGGAGAAGGTGATCCATAACTCTAAGACAAGCAGTAAACTGCAGAAATCTTAGCAGACGCTGACTGCCACAGCTGATCAGCTTAGAGCGAGAGGCAATACAGAGTGATTTCACACGGGAAGAATTAACAGCAGTGTCAAAAATTTAAAGCCTCTAAAGCCCCGGGCCCAGATGGGTTCTCCACTCTTTACTAAAAAAATTCATAGGCGTAGTTTCCCCCATATGCTCCGGTTATTTTAACGGAGTCATAGCAGGAGAGCCCTTCTCAGAGCAGATGCTCCAGGCGTCGATACCTGATTCATAAAGGGACAAAGATCCCAAAATGCCAAAGTTACAGGCCGATATCATTGTTAACTCAGACGTCAAAATATACTCTAAATTATGGCCAATCGTTTAAGTGTATCCTGCCGGGCTGATCTATCCGGACCAGGTTGGCTATTAGAGAAGACAGCGGCCGACAATATAGCGGATTTAGATATAATTGATTTGTGGACGCAACAGGGTCCGGAGCTTGATCTTAAGCTTAGAACGCGAGAGAGCCTTTGACAGGATGGACTGACCATACTTGGAGTCCACGCTTGGGGCATTTGGGTTCGGGGATAAATCCTAAGGGCAATAAAGCGCCTACATAGCTCCGGCAGCAAGGGTGATTCACCAGGGTTTCCCCTCAGAGCTGTTCTGAATTAAAAGTGGTACGAGACAAGGATGCCCGTTATCGCCCTTGCTTTTCGCCCTTGCATCGAACCACTAGCAGCCCAAATCCGTAGTAACCCGGATATGCTGGAGTACAAATACACTCTCAAGAACACAAAGTGGCATTGTAAGCAGGACATATTATTATGACACTACAAAAACCGCTCACCTCGCTACCTAACCTGTTTGAGCTTCTAGAGAGATTTGCCTGGATCTTGGTTTCAAGATAAATCAGACAAAATCTGAGGCACTTAGCCGGAAACATCCCACGAGAGATGGAGAGAAATTGATCGAAACTCACTTTGAGTTTAAGTGGCAGTCCACATCCATAAAGGACCTGGTGTTGCATATCACAAAAAAGATAGCTCCTATATCAAGCAAATATCCCAGTCTATTGAAGACTCTAAAGAAGGAACTGAAAGATGGTCAAGCAATGGTATTTCATGGATGGGTAGGATCTATAGTGTCAAGATGAACATCCTCCCCGGATTCTATACCTGTTTCAGACTCTTCTGATACCCGTGGTGCGATCGAGTAGCAGAAGTTACAAAAACTCAATCCAAAATTTATTTGGAAGGGTAAACAACCACGGATAAATGCAAAAATGATGAGAAACAAACTAGGGAGGCTGGAGGACAAGCAGTGCAGCGAGCTTACTGTCCTAATTACAATGCGGCGCAATTGTGCCAAATCACGCCAGGGCATGGGGACCCGGGAGCTGCGGACGGTGGGGGTAGCACTAGAAAGGGAGGCGTGTGCCCCGCTGGAGCTCCGGATCTAATCTGGTTATCACGAGGAAACGGGTTAAAGGACATAAAGGAACCTCACCTCTGTGCTACAACTAAATGTCGGTCTGGGACGCGGCGCCAAAAGTAATCGCTACGACCATCCAAATACACCACTAATGGCCCCTTTGTACGGCAACCAGACTTTGCTCTGGGCTGGAGGGTAAGAGTTCTCCCGCTGTGGCGACAATTAGGGCAAAGAAGATTGACGGACCTGGAGGGGTAGTAACACCATTAATCATTTGACCAATTAAAGTCAGAAAAGGGCATCCCTAACACAGAATTTATTAGGTACCTCAGGGTTCTGGCATTTATAATACACCCGGTGAAACCACCGTTACGAATTTTGAAAGGCTCGCGTGAGAGGCACAGACACGCGGGGACTGATTTCTACTCTGTATAGAGATGTGGGCGGTGCTGACAAAGCAAAGACGACCCAAACAGACCAGATTTATGACTCAATGGGAATCAGATTTACAGGGCCCACTAGAAGACGAGGACTGGACAGCAATATTCAAGGCCACAGCAGTAGTTCCATCTACACGACATTGAAGGAGAACTCATATAAAGTTATGTTAAGATGGTTTTCACCCCAGTTAGATGGCTAATTTGTATTGGGCTCTTCCCCGCTGTCCTCGGCAGTGCGGGGGGGAACAAGGGAGATCTGGTGCACATGCTGTGGTATGCCCGAAAATGTACCCGTTTGGAGCCAGATCAGAGATTGTTACAGAGGATTTGGGCCTCCAAATTCAGCTGGACCCGGGCTTCCTATTAGTAAACCCACAGACGACAAGGTCAAGAACGGGAACAAATTAATAGCACACTTTGCAATGGCTATGAGGTGCGAGGACCGCAGCAATTGTGGAACCAGAATGCATACCATCAAGGGAAAAATCAGAAAACAGGATTTGATTCGTATGCCAGAGGAAAGTTAACGAGTTTAGTTAATGACACGGCTCAAAATACCAAAAGGTCTGGCTGCCCTGGCTGGCCCAGACAGATATTCCAGGGTGAGTGATGCACAATTTGGCTGTGATATAATCAAGGTGAGTCCTCCTTGGATGGCAGTGTGGGTTGTGGACAGGAAAAGACATGAAGACTTGACGGTGGGCACCCCCACATGAGAGCCGGTTAAAACGCGAGCAATACTGCAAGAGTGGACACATGCGAATCGGAACGCATAAGTGGCGAACATCAGTTGGAAGCGGATGGATAGGCGGCTTGATATATACTCTTCCCGAACCCCCCCCTCCCTCCCCACTCCCCTCCATGTCTTGTTCTTGTTGTCTCCCATCATGTGGTCTGTTATATGTTGTACATCCTAGACATTTTTTGTCAACCGGTTTATGGCTTGACATTTAAGTGTCTAAGATGTATGCAAAACCAATAAAAAGAGAGTTAAAAATAAATAAAAATAAAACATTAATCTGCAGAAATAAAATAAATATAATTTGAACATCACCCCTGCCAGGCTGTGTCACATAAACCTGTCCTCATCTCATCACCGTCCATATCCTCTGTTCCACAAAACAATAAGGACAATCAAAATACAATCTAATGTCCCCTAGCCCTCTTAATCAGATTAGCAGCTAGTTACTGCTTTAGGCAACTACCACCACCCTTCACCCATTCATTGTTACATTAGGTGGCATTGCTCATATAATATGGGCATATATTACAACTATAGCAAGAAATGATAAAGGAATAAAAAAAACAGGCCCAAATAAAACAATATTACATTGCAAAATGAACACATTCTAATTCCAATCAAACAATTGAATGGCACAGTGGGTACAAACATGCCCATATAAATATGACATGATTTAACTCTATGCCAGTCAACTGGTCAAAACTAAACAAAACATCACAAACAAGATCCAATGCATTCAAAACAATCTCAAATAAAAAACAAAGAAGAAAACAGATAAAATTACCACCATCAATTAATCATCAAAATAGCCTTAAAGGGCATACATACAATGGTGTGAAAAAGAAAGTACACCCTATTTGAATTCTCTGGTTACATTACCAGGACATACTAAACATTCATCTGTTCCTTAGCAGGTCTTTTAAAAATTGGTAATACAACCTCTGATGAACAACAACACATGACATTTTACAACCGTGTCTGATTTATTAACAAACATAAGCCAAAATGGGAGAAGCTATGTGTGAAAATGAAACCCTTTCTGTTCCATAGGAATTAAGATGCTAGGTAGCAGACAGGTGCTAATAATCAAATGCCCTTGATTCATTGATCATCAGCAAGTGTGACCACCTCTATAAAAGCAAGTTTTAGCAGTTTGCTGGTTCGGAGCATTCAGGTGTGTGTTAACACAATGCCAAGGAGGGAAAGACATCAGCAATGATCTTAGAGAAGAAATGTTGCTACCCATCAATCTAAGAAGTGTTATAAGGCCATTTCACATAATTTAAAGTCTATCATTCTCAGTGAGAAAAGTGGAAAAGATTCAGACAGTTGCCAATCTTCCCAGGATGTGGACGTCCCAGCAAATTCACCCCAAGGTCAGACCGTGCAATGCTCAGAGAAATTGCAAAAAAAAAAAAACAAGATTACATCTCAGACTCTAACAGGCCTCAGTTAGCATGTAAATGTTAAAGTCATGACAGAAACAATTAGAAAAAGACTGAACAAGTAAGGTTTTGTTTTGAGAGTGTTGCCAGAGAAAGCCTCTTCTCTCTAAAAGAACAAGGGCAGGCATGGTAAGTTTGCAAAGTTGCATCTGAACAACCACAAGACTTCTGGAAACAATGTCTTGGACAGATGAGACCAAAGTTGAGATGTTTGGCCAAATGCACAGTGCCACGTTTGGCGAAAAACGAAACCAGCATATCAGCAAAAACCTCATACCAACTGTCAAGCACGGTGGTGCAGGGGGTATGATTTGGGTTGTTTTGCAGGCCACAGGACCTGGAACCTTGCAGTAATTGAGTCACCATGAAATCCTCCTGTATCATATTTAAGTTGAATTGAGGCCATCCGTCCGACAGCTAAAGCTTGGCTGAAATTGGGTCATGCAACAGGACAATGACCCAAGACACCAGCAAATCTACAACAAATGGCTGAAAAAGAAAGAAATCAAGCTGTTGCAATGGCCCATTCAAAGTCCAGACCTCAACCGGGTTTTTAATGCTGTGGGCTGGACTTTAAGGTGATGTGCCCACAAACCTCAATGAACTGAAAGCAACATTGTAAAGAAGAGTGGCCAAAATTCCTCCACAACAATGTGAGAGACTGATAAAGTCATACAGAAACACTCACTTCCAAGTTATTGTGCTAAAGGTAGTTCTACAAGCTATTAATCATGTATACTATAGTTTGTCACACATGGCTTCTCCATTGGCTTTATTTTGTTAAATAAATCATGACACAGTGTAACATGTCATATGTTGGTGTTCATCTGAGGTTGTATTACCTCATTTAAGACCTGCTAAGGATAGGTGATGTTTATATTTCTCTGATATGATAAAACCATAGAATTCAAAGAGGGTTGTACTTTCTTTTCACACCAACTGTAAATACATTTGCAATGAATGTTGAAAAAAAATGCAATCACAAAAAAAAACAAAAAAAAACCTGTAAATTGAATAAAATAGCATACATTCAATTTTTTTCCTTACCTTCGATTTCCTTCACCCTCCGATTCCCATAGTCTCCGCAAGCTCACGACCAATCACGATCCCAACAGCTACGGGCCCACAGTTGGTAAAAAAAAATCCAAAGGTCCTTTTCTTCTTCTTTCTTCTATCTTAATGGTGAATCCAATTTTGGACTCCTTCGGTGTCTTTTCTATATATATGTTCACACATTAAATATATCTTAGAAATATCAATGCCTAGTAGAATGGACTATAAAACTAAAGTATTTTATGTTAAATGCCCACTTGTTGTACTTTGTTTAGTAGCCAATTTTAATAAGCAATAACCTTTGCTTTAAAATGTAATTATTTTTCTTTATGACCCTTTCTTCCCGCCTAAAATACTCCTCAGCAGTGTTTTCCCTTCTCCCGTTTCACAGTATTTAAGCATAAATTACAGTAATCCTGTTATCTCAATATTTGTATAATTTGGATTATTTTAGTTGTAATTTACAAACAAACAAATAGCAACATACAAATAATTTGGCGTACAATGTTGCCAGTGGGAAATAGCATTAAAAACGCGTTGGTACTTTGCCTGATTTCAAATAACTCACCATCCTTTCACAAATTAGCATTGCAAATAAATAAAATAGTGGTAATGCAGATCTTGCAGTATTCTTTCACACTTCTACCACTTTACTTAGTAGGAAAAAGATAATTACAGAAGAGTAGTTTTAGAGAACAAACTATAAAGAATATTGCTGCTCTAATACAATATAAGAGATTGTTCTCACCAAACAGCCACCAAATGCCAACATATAAAAGTTATTTTACCGAAAAGCTTTATAAACCATTTTGTGTTAAGGCATGTTATACAGTAAATGTGCAAAATAAACCAATTTGATATCTAGTAGTAGTGTTTCAGACATTGAATATCGCATTAAAAAGTGTACCTACTGTACAGCATGTCATTTAAAAATAATCTTCCAAAAATGTGTCATATTTCATTGTTTTTTGTTCATTCAATTGTACACTCTAATCGTAGTATGTACATTTGAATTAAGGGAATCCTGTCACAAATAAATATAATCATACAGGATATGTATAACCTAATTCAATAATGACTACACTGCAATCCTGCCAATTGCACTTACTTACCGTACCATATTTCTGATACACTGAGAGCCACAACACATTTCTAGATGTACTGCACCGACACACTTTATTCGAGCAAATACCCAGTATGTACCTGGCAGATACCTGGAATGCGCCGCTCCTCACCTCTGACAAGCCCCGTTGAGTTTGCCTTCCCAGCCTGGTTTCATGCCTGGCTGACGGGCGGCTGATCTGTTAAATGATAATGATTAGGATTTAATAGGCTGCAATGCTTCGCGTGTCTACCAGATGGCATAAATTCATGAATTGTAATGCAGTATATATATATATATACTGTGCAGTATTGCAGCCAGCGGGAATAAAAGGCTTCAATCCCTGCCTGGAAAATAACCCAATGCACTTGGGCAGAAAACAGTCACAAACCTCAATACACCCGGGTATACCCGAATTCGTGGGACTAGCCGAGCTCGAATAAAGTGTGTCGCCAGTGTAGTATCCTTTGCAGTATGTAGCTCAGTCTTGAGATCCTCCAATTCGGTCTTGGCGCAGAGTAAATTACGAGCACAGTCTTCTGTAGCTCAGCATTATTTTTTCTCTCCCTTTCCAATTCTTCACAGAGCAGATCACAGTCATGCCTGGCAGCTTGCAGTGCATCTTCAGGGCTGGTCAAGGGATCGTCACTCACTGGCTCCGACTCCACTTCCCTGGGATGTTTGGCCGAGGGTTCCTCACTGTTGGAACCGGACAGACACTTCCTTGGGGTACACAACTACTGCCTTGGGCCCTCTGGATATTCGGTTACCCGCGGGACGAATTTTCCATTTTCTCTAGGCTGCAGGGCAACTCTGTCCCCCTTTTCCTCCACAGGATCTGCGGACGTGTCTGTTCCTTCCACAGTAAGTGAAGAACTGCTTTTCTTTTTCTTTTTCCGCCTTTTTGATTTGGATGACACCGTCCCTTCAGGGATATTGGGGTCTCCATCTTCATTTGAAATTTTAGCAGCTTCATTATATACGCCAGGCTTTTCTTGCAGCTGCTTTAGCTGACAGAAATATTCGGTGATCCACTGCTCCCTCTCTGTCTCCTGCTGATCATATTCGTCATCAAAGGGAGCGGTCTATTCTGTTCGTGCCGAGTTCAGGCACCCCACCATTATTGGGGTGTTTTGTGGGTGTGACTCGGTTCGGGTTCCCCGTAAGAGATGTCTTCCTCTTTATTGGACTGGAAGGGCCACTCTTCCGTGGGGTAGGGTTCATTACAGGAACGCTGCATCTTGTCCTCCATTTTTAGGCTATCAGGTGTAATTTTCTTCCTGTCCTCAGGAGGCGCTATTGCAGCTTTTGCCACTGTATTTGCTAGAACCCTCAATTGTGGTAGTCCTACAGATGGGCATATTTTGCTTGTAGAGGTCGTAGCTCTCTCAGGCATCTCTGTAGACTTTTCTTTCTTGGGTAATTTTTTTTTTCAATATCAGCAGTACTGTGCATGCATTTTCTTTTATCAGGTATACAAGATGTGCAGTTGCTAGGTAAAAAAGTCTATTTGCTATACACCATTTACTTGCTAGGTGCGATCCCTCCGCTTCAGCAACAGAATTTGGTTTTCTGCCTGAGTTCAGTAATTTTCAGTCTCATCTTTGGGTATTATGGCATTCACACTTCAAACTTTGAGTGCCTGTTTTGCTCCCAAGATAATAGGCATACTTTTTTAATTGCAGAAAAAAAACACTCTTTGCAGTGGACTCAACACTCAGCAATTGGCTTTGAAAAACCTTTTCCTTTATAGGGCAATTTTACACTCAGCATTTGTTTGCTAAAAATTCCCCTGCTTCAGCACAGTCTTGTATCAATTTTCATACTTTTCTGCATATACTCCAATCACAGCTGGTAGCCCTATGCGGTGTGGCAACCTTTATTTGCAAAATCAGTACCAATCGTGGGTCACCATCTGTATTCACTGCTTCAGCGAAACTTTTGAAAACAACAAACACCTATCCCTTTTAAGGGCTGACTCACTTCTTGAACCCTGACTATGGCTGGAAAACAACACTCCAATTTGAATGACCATATTACGCTTTGTGATAGGCAAATAGAGTTTTAGCTGCTTCAGCAGTCTCTCTCCTCTTGGGATTGGGGCAAAGAGTCCATCTGTGGTTTTGTAAGTTTCAATGCAGTGTAAGTTTCAGTGGTGTGTCCCTTTAACTCTGATCTCTGCTGCATGAGGTTTTTTTTTTTTTGTTTTTTCAGACTGTTTGTAGGCAAAAAGCATCAAAAAAATTTGACATAAAAATCTCCGGTCCTTTTTAACTACAAGGATACCTCTTGTCCCACCTCGGACACCATATGTAGATGGACATTCACAGAGGTACACAATTAGGAGGGTTTATAATGTGAAATTATAATAGGCTTTATTGTGCCTGTTCCTTTTCATCAGGAAATTATCCAAACACAGGGGGGCGGGGGGGGAACAAAGCTTCCATTCACTTGGGAGTATTTCTAGTGAAATCCTATGCAATTAGTTCACATCTCCATTAGTTAAGCATGTCTCGCAGCCCAAGACATAAAGCATGAAAATAAGCAGATATAAGCAGTCTCTTAAGAATAAAAGTCTTATCTGTTTCTTGGAGGGAAAATCTTCTCACTTCCTGGTTCAGCTTCAGGTGTAGTAGTTTTCCCTGTGTCTTGAAATCAGCTCTGCTGTGCAGAGCTCAAGACCGGTCAGCTCCAAAGGTCAGCTCTCAGTCAGAGCTAAGGAGTCACTTCCTGTCTCAAAGGCAGGCTTTTGTAAGCAATCTAATCAGGGAGGTGGTGTTTAGTAATTAACTACCACACTGCTAGATTAAAGGCACCTTACTGAACAGGGATAAGTCCCCTGTTACAGGGTTGCTATCATATATCACAACAAATCCCCCTTCCAAGTGGAGAGAGTGAAGAAAGACAAGAAGGGGAGATATCTCATTTTAGTAGGACTCCTACAGCAGAGTAAAACGACGTTAGCGTGCGTCTACGCACCTGGTGAAAACGAACCTCAGTTTTTCGATGAGTTCTTCCAGACGCTGCAAAGGTGGGCAGAAGGGAATGTAATTCTCGCGGGTGACTTTAACAAAGTCATTGACCCTCGCATAGATAGATCCCCATTGCAGCAGAAAACTAGACGAGAAGGCAACGGGCCTTTGCTAAAAGGTCTAAGACAAGGGAGCCTGGTCGACATATGGAGGGAACAGCATCAGGGAGAGCGTAGTTACACTTTTTATTCCCATCCCCATGACAGTTACAGTAGGATCGGCCACTTTTTTGTCTCAAGTAGAATGGTTCCACAGATTTCCGACACCAAAATACATAACATTACATGGTCGGATCATGCATCGATAGAGCTAAGATACGCACAAATTAGGCCAATTAGCCCGGGAGCAAACTGGAAACTTAATGAATCGTTGATTAAGATACCAGATCTAGCAAAGACGGTTAAGGAGGAAATCACTCAGTATTTCCAGACCAACCTAGGCAGTGTGGAATCCCATACAATGTTGTGGGAGGCTCACAAGGCCACGATGCGGGGGGGGTACTGATAAGCATAGCGGCCAGAAGGAAAAAGCAAAGGGACGCCAAATTGACTCAGTTATATAAGAGGTTACAAGAGCTCTCTACCCTACATAGCCGATCAGGTAGAGGAGATACACTAAAAGAGTTGAAGGATGTAAGGATTGAGCTTAACCTCCTCCTCACATCCCGGGCCGAAAAAGATTTGAGTTGGACACAGAGGAGGTTCTTTGAGAAAGTTAATAAACCAGACACAATGTTAGCCACCAGACTCCGTAATAGGAAACCAAATTACAACATACAAGCAATTAGGACAGAGGCGGGGGAGTTATCCTCTAACCCCAAAAATATAGTGGAAGAGTTTAAAAAATATTATGCACAGCTATACAATGGGGAGAAGGTGATCCATAACTCTAAGACAAGCAGTAAACTGCAGAAATTCTTAGCAGACGCTGCACTGCCACAGCTGATCAGCTTAGAGCGAGAGGCAATACAGAGTGATTTCACAAGGGAAGAATTAACAGCAGTTGTCAAAAATTTAAAGCCCTCTAAAGCCCCGGGCCCAGATGGGTTCTCCAATCTTTACTATAAAAATTCATAGGCGTAGTTTCCCCACATATGCTCCGGTTATTTAACGGAGTCATAGCAGGAGAGCCCTTCTCAGAGCAGATGCTCCAGGCGTCGATATCCTTGATTCATAAAGGGGACAAAGATCCCACAAATTGCCAAAGTTACAGGCCGATATCATTGATTAACTCAGACGTCAAAATATACTCTAAATTACTGGCCAATCGTTTAAGTGTTATCCTGCCGAGGCTGATCTATCCGGACCAGGTTGGCTTTATTAGAGATAGACAAGCGGCCGACAATACTAGACGGATTGTAGATATAATTGATTTTGTGGAAGCCAACAGGGTCCGGAGCTTGATCTTAAGCTTAGACGCGGAGAAAGCCTTTGACAGGATGGACTGACCATACTTGGAGTCCACGCTTGGGGCATTTGGGTTCGGGGATAAAATCCTAAGGGCAATAAAAGCGCTCTACATAGCTCCGGCAGCAAGGGTGATTCACCAGGGTTTCCCCTCAGAGCTGTTCTGAATTAAAAGTGGTACGAGACAAGGATGCCCGTTATCGCCCTTGCTTTTCGCCCTATGCATCGAACCACTAGCAGCCCAAATCCGTAGTAACCCGGATATCGCTGGAGTACAAATACACTCTCAAGAACACAAAGTGGCATTGTACGCAGACAATATTATTATGACACTCACAAAACCGCTCACCTCGCTACCTAACCTGTTTGAGCTTCTAGAGAGATTTGCCTGGATCTCTGGTTTCAAGATAAATCAGACAAAATCTGAGGCACTTAGCCTGAACATCCCACGAGAGATGGAGAAATTGATCGAACTCAACTTTGAGTTTAAGTGGCAGTCCACATCCATAAAGTACCTGGGTGTGCATATCACAAAAAAGATAGCCTCCCTATATCAAGCAAATTATCCCAGTCTATTGAAGACTCTAAAGAAGGAACTGAAAGACTGGTCAGCATATGGTATTTCATGGATGGGTAGGATCTATAGTGTCAAGATGAACATCCTCCCCCGGATTCTATACCTGTTTCAGACTCTTCTGATACCCGTGGTGCGATCGGAGATAGCAGAGTTACAAAACTCAATCACAAAATTTATTTGGAAGGGTAAACAACCACGGATAAATGCAAAAATGATGCAGAAACATAGGGAGGCTGGAGGACAAGCAGTGCCGAGCTTACTGTCCTATTACAATGCGGCGCAATTGTGCCAAATCACGCAAGGGCATGGGGACCCGGAGCTGCGGAGGTGGGTAGCACTAGAAAGGGAGGCGTGTGCCCCGCTGGAGCTCAGGGATCTAATCTGGTATCCGAGGAAACGGGTAAAGGACATAAAGGAACCTCTAACCTCTGTGCTCAACTAAATGTCGGTCTGGGACGCGGCCAAAAGTAATCGCTCACGACCTCCAAATACACACTAATGGCCCCTTTGTACGGCAACCCAGACTTTGCTCCTGGGCTGGAGGGTAAGAGTTTCCCGCTGTGGCGACAATTAGGGCAAAGAAGATTGACGGACCTGGAGGGTAGTAACACCATTAAATCATTTGACCAATTAAAGTCAGAAAAGGGCATCCCTAACACAGAATTTATTAGGTACCTCAGGGTTCTGGCATTTTATAATACACACCCGGTGAAACCACCGTTAACGAATTTTGAAAGGCTCTGCGTGAGAGGCACAGACACGCGGGGACTGATTTCTACTCTGTATAGAGATGTGGTCGGTGCTGACAAAGCAAAGACGACACAAACAGACCCAGATTTATGACTCAATGGGAATCAGATTTACAGGGCCCACTAGAAGACGAGGACTGGACAGCAATATTCAAGGCCACAGCCAGTAGTTCCATCTGCACGACATTGAAGGAGAACTCATATAAAGTTATGTTAAGATGGTATTTCACCCCAGTTAGATTGGCTAAATTTGTATTGGGCTCTTCCCCGCTCTGTCCTCGGCAGTGCGGGGAACAAGGGAGATCTGGTGCACATGCTGTGGTCATGCCCGAAAATTGTACCCGTTTGGAGCCAGATCAGAGATTGGTTACAGAGGATTTTGGGCCTCCAAATTCAGCTGGACCCGTGGCTGTTCCTATTAAGTAAACCCACAGACGAAGTGTCAAGAACGGGAACAAATTAATAGCACACTTTGCAATGGCTATGAGGTGCGAGACCGCAGCATTGTGGAACCAGAATGCAATACCATCAATGGGAAAAATCAGAAACAGGATTTGATTCGTATGCCAGATGGAAAAGTTAACGAGTTTAGTTAATGACACTGGCTCAAAATACCAAAAGGTCTGGCTGCCCTGGCTGGCCCAGACAGATATTCCAGGGGTGAGTGATGCCACAATTTGGCTGTGATATAATCAAGTGAGTCCTCCTTGGATGGGCAGTGTGGGTTGTGGACAGGACAAGACATGAAGACTTGACGGTGGGCACCCCCACATAGAGCCGGTAAAACGCGAGCAATACTGCAAGAGTGGACACATGCGAATCGGAACGCATAAGTGGCGAACATCAGTTGGAAGCGGATGGATAGCGGCTTGATATATACTCTTCCCGAACCCCCCCCTCCACTCCCCCACTCCCCTCCATGGTCTTTGTCTTGTTGTCTCCCCATCATGTGGTCTGTTATATGTTGTACATCCTAGACATTTTTTGTCTAACCGGTTATGGCTTTGACATTTTAAGTGTCTAAGATGTATGCAAAAACCAATAAAAAGAGAGTTAAAAATAAATAAAAATAAAACATTAATCTGCAGAAATAAAATAAATATAATTTGCACTCACCCCTGCCAGGCTGTCACAATAAACTCTGTCCTCATCCTCATCACCGTCCATATCCTCCGTTGCCACAAACAATACAGGACAATCAAAAATACAATCTAATGTCCCCTAGCCTCTTAATCAGCTTAGCAGCTAGTTACTGCTTTAGGCAACTACCCCACCCTTCACCCATTCATTGTTACATTAGGTGCATCATGCTCATATAATATGGGCATTATTTACAACTATAGCAAGAAATGATAAAGGAATAAAAAAAACAGGCCCAAATAAAACAATATTACATTGCAAAATGAACACATTCCTAATTCCAATCAAACAATTGAATGGCACAGTGGGTACAACATGCCCATATAATATTGACATGATTTAACTCTATGCCAGTCAATGGTCAACCTAAACAAAACTATCACAAACAAGATCCAATGCATTCAAAACAATCTCAAAATAAAAACAAAGAAGTAAACAGAATAAAATTACCACCAATCAATTAATCAATCCAAAATAGCCTTAAAGGGCCATACATACAATGGTGTGAAAAAGAAAGTACACCCTATTTGAATTCTATGGTTTTACATACCAGGACATAATAACATTCATCTGTTCCTTAGCAGGTCTTAAAAATTAGGTAAATACAACCTCTGATGAACAACAACACATGACATTTTACACCGTGTCATGATTTATTTAACAAACATAAAGCCAAAATGGAGAAGCTATGTGTGAAAATGAAACCCTTACTGCTTCCATAGGAATTAAGATGCTAGGTAGCAGACAGGTGCTAATAATCAAATGCCCTTGATTCATTGATCATCAGCAAGTGTGACCACCTCTATAAAAGCCAAAGTTTTAGCAGTTTGCTGGTCTGGAGCATTCAGGTGTGTGTTAACACAATGCCAAGGAGGAAAGACATCAGCAATGATCTTAGAGAAGCAATTGTTGCTACCCATCAATCTAAGAAGTGTTATAAGGCCATTTCCACATAATTTAAAGTCTATCATTCTACAGTGAGAAAGTGGAAAAGATTCAAGACAGTTGCCAATCTTCCCAGGAGTGGACGTCCCAGCAAATTCACCCCAAGGTCAGACCGTGCAATGCTCAGAGAAATTGCAAAAAAAAAACAAGAGTTACATCTCAGACTCTACAGGCCTCAGTTAGCATGTTAAATGTTAAAGTTCATGACAGAACAATTAGAAAAAGACTGAACAAGTAAGGTTTGTTTTGAAGTGTTGCCAGGAGAAAGCCTCTTCTCTCTAAAAAGAACAGGGCAGCATGGCTTAAGTTTGCAAAGTTGCATCTGAACAAACCACAAGACTTCTGGAACAATGTCCTTTGGACAGATGAGACCAAAGTGGAGATGTTTGGCCATAATGCACAGTGCCACGTTTGGCGAAAACGAAACCCAGCATATCAGCACAAACACCTCATACCAACTGTCAAGCACGGTGGTGCAGGGGTGATGATTTGGGCTTGTTTTGCAGCCACAGGACCTGGGAACCTTGCAGTCATTGAGTCGACCATGAACTCCTCTGTATACCTATTCAAGTTTGAATGTGAGGCCATCCGTCCGACAGCTAAAGCTTGGCTGAAATTGGGTCATGCAACAGGACAATGATCCCAAGCACACCAGCAAATCTACAACAGAATGGCTGAAAAAGAAAAGAATCAAGCTGTTGCAATGGCCCAGTCAAAGTCCAGACCTCAACCGGGTTTAAATGCTGTGGCTGGACTTTAAGAGTGATGTGCCCACAAACCTCAATGAACTGAAGCAACATTGTAAAGAAGAGTGGGCCAAAATTCCTCCACAACAATGTGAGAGACTGATAAAGTCATACAGAAACAATCACTTCAAGTTATTGCTGCTAAAGGTAGTTCTACAAGCTATTGAATCATGTTATACCTAGTTTTTCACACATGGCTTCTCCATTTTGGCTTTATTTTTGTTAAATAAATCATGACACAGTGTAACATGTCATATGTTGTTGTTCATCTGAGGTTGTATTTACCTCATTTTAAGACCTGCTAAGGAATAGGTGATTGTTATTATGTCCTGATATGTAAAACCATAGAATTCAAAGAGGGTGTACTTTCTTTTTCACACCACTGTAAATACATTTGCAATGAATGTGTGAAAAAAAATGCAATCACAATAAAAAAAACAAAAAAAAACCTGTAAATGTAAAATAGCATACATTCAATTTTTTTCCTTACCTTTAGATGTCTTCACCCTCCGATTCCCATAGTCTCCGCAAGCTCACGGACCAATCCACGATCCCAAACAGCTACGGGCCACAGGTAAAAAAAATCCAAAGTCCTTTTCTTCTTTCTTCATCTGTAAATTGTAATCCAATTTTGACTCCTTCGGGTCTTCTATCTTCTTCTTCTTCGTCTTCTTCATCTTCATCCTTCTTCAGCAGGCACGCCCTTGTAATCCTATTGGAGGAGGAGGCCCTCCCTCCTCGGCTTCTTGTCGTCAAATGAGGCTGCACAGGCTGTTATAGGCCTGGGACATAACATTTGAGTGAGTGCAAATGGTTCAGACACCTCTGATTGGCTGTGATGATGTCATGTAAAGGATGTGAAGCCAGCCAATCAGAATGGCTGGGCTTCCTTTGCCTTTAACATGACATCACCAAAAGCAACATGGCTGCCGTCACATGGTACTTCAGCCAATCAGATTGTGGCAACTATATCCCCAATCTGATTGATTGTTGTAGACCATGTCACTCCCTTTGGATGACGTCACATCCTTTCCCAAAAAACTCTGTCACATGGTCTACTACAACCAATCAAATTTTTTATCACTGCTTAGTGAATCACCCCCTAAATCCTGTCTTCTAGTATTTAGCCTTTTCAAGGGACACAAGACATCATGGCATCTTCCTTGTCTTTAACTTATTTAGCCACATTTATTTTTTTAGCTCTTTGCACTATGACACATGTTCTATTGCCATTTATTTGAATTATTTTGATCATTAAAAGTTTTCATAATTTTTGGTGTGCATCAACGTTGCAACTCTTTGGGGCGAATTGTGAAATTTCTACTCACATATCTCCCTTTTAGTATTGGTTATTGATATTCTACCAGTAACCATCATACAAAAATAGCTTTATAATATAATTCTCAGTCAGTAAAATAGAATAAAAAGAAACCGTTCCATGGAGGTGGATTTTTGGGTACAGTCTAAAGCTGCGCTTATAGTGCCGGTGACAGCGACGTCGCGTCAAAAGAAATGCATTGCCAGCGTTGCGTGCGCTTATAGTAAGCGTGGCGTAACGGCTTGGTCGCGATCGTTGGAAGTCATATCAATTTGATTTTTCCAGCAACCGTAGCCTGACGTCGCCGTCACTGTAAGTGTAGCCTATGATCCTTACAAATACATTTATTGTAAATGGCTATTGTAGTAAGCTTCTATCAGAAGTACTTCATAAAGTGAAACTGATTGATAGATAGAGACTATTAGCTGAATCAAAAAGGACGAGCTAGTTTAAGAGAGATATCTCTGGTACTGTAGATTTACTGAATCAAGGTCAAAAACAAATGATCAGTTTACAGGTAATCAGGGTTTCCCATGTTTTTTTTCCACCAAATGCATACAAACTGCTTATTCCATTAATCAAGTATTGTATAGACACTGGGAGGGTCTTTTGTGTGACCCCATTTTGGGGCCTCAATGCCCTAAAACAAAACCTATTAAAAAAAATAAAGAATAGAATACAATGCTCATGCAGAGGTTTGCCAAGAACTAAGATGGCCAAAATGGCCATGTATGGGCAAGTTTCAGTAAAACCCCATACCAAAACACTTACACTTTGTAGTTTGTTTGTTCTCTCTCTGTCGTATGTTTGATTGCACTAGCCTTCTATGACACATTGGTCCCGATTCATTCATAATGGACTCAGCGGGAGCATTCGGTTTAAATTAATACATCTTGATACCATACACTGGATATATATTTCTGATATGGTCACTTGTCCTTTGCTATTGGCATGCTGAACTAGTTATCAAGATTATTTTCCTCTAGTACAATTTATACATTCTTCCCATACTACCGATACATCAGAAAGAAACTCAACACAAGCTTTTTTTATTACTCTTTTTGTCAGATTAATGATTCCCATGGGTTAAATTAATCTCAGACCTTTAGGGTTTTAATCTCATTATGCTAATTTGAGGGCAATATCCCTAATAGGACATGTACCTATACTTACCTTCTGTAAGGATTCTGCCCGATCTGTGTTGGCTTTTGCTGCAGTTCAGCAACAAGGTCAGGCAAGGCAAGGTTTCAGGAACTAGATGTGGCAAGGTACGCGTCACAATGACTATGCTCAGCAAAGATAAGCTGTAAGTGAAGAGTATATATAATGGAGGAGGCTCCAATAGCAAGCAGGGGAGTAATCAGGAAGTGAAACCTAATAGGCTGCTGGTGCACGCAGGTGTGCCCGATGATGCAGCCTGATCAGGTAGGAGATTGCTTGCAGCCCGCACGTGTCACAGATTTCAGAGGGCAGGGTTTAGAGAGAGTGCTACTCCCACGCCGGTTCTGCGAGATGTCAGAGTGGTGGCGGAGCCTAGAGCGCGCGTCACTGCCACGCTGGTTCTGTTGATCAACAGAGCGGGGGCGGAGTTTACTGTGCGCGTCAGCGGGAAGGCTGGATGAGCACCCGCATCGTACACCCAGACGAGGGGCGGGATCAGGATTTGCAGATGCCGGAGCAGACTGCACAAGGTCCGCGTGCGTGCGCGTCACAGGACCAGAAGAATGCGCATCTTGAGTGTCTGTCACCGGAGGGCCAGTAAGGTGAGGAGATGGTCCTTGAACGCCGGGACGGCGAATCCTCACACTCTGCCACCTTAGCAGATATTTATATCAAAAAAATATTTCGTATTCATTGAGTTACACTCTCTATAGTGTACGATCGGGGGTCCCAGTTAGTTTTGACATTTTGGGGTGCCTTCGCTCAAAGGTTGGCTATCACTCTTCTTTTTTCTTCTGGGTACCATCATATACCCATGCTCTCTCTCCTCCAATCATATATTATACCCTGTAAAGCTGTTCAATTTTCTTGTTTACGATTAGCCGTCTTACAAAGCAGTTGATTGGCCGGAC
This sequence comes from Ascaphus truei, assembly GCA_036426205.1. Classification (NCBI taxonomy): domain Eukaryota; kingdom Metazoa; phylum Chordata; class Amphibia; order Anura; family Ascaphidae; genus Ascaphus; species Ascaphus truei. Next base: position 33,116 of record WSYH01003081.1, read on the forward strand.
GGGCCGTCGCGTCATAGCTGGGAGGTTACTTTACCCCCTACACATGTACACGGTGCAGCTCAGCTGGCGATGTTTTGGGCTTAAGTGCTCCACGTCAGCAAGGGGGTGTAACGCTTTCGATTGGTTCTAGCAATGCAGCGTCACAGATGAGGAGAGGGAATCATGGGTATTTAAATGTGCGATCGGTTGTTATACTTTCTCTTTGATAAAGCGTGGGTTGCCACGTGAAACGCGTTAGAGTGATCTTTTTGCTGTTTTAATGTGCCTACAATAAATTTTTGCACCTAGATCTTGGCAGTTTTTGGTCTATAATTTTTCTTCAGCAGCAGCAGATGCACCGCCGTCTTTCCTATTTCACCTGCAGATACTCCTGGGTAGGAGCATGCCGACAGGACCAGGAAACCCCACAAGGTCAGCAGTGAGTAACTTATCTTTGTCACTTCATTCATGTGATCAGTCCAGCACTTAATAACCAGATCACCACATAAGGTATACCTAATACAGGCTAGTGGTGTGTGCATGGGTTGTGTTTTATCATAATTGAACATTTGGAATCCTGTGTTTTATAAACTGTCTTTTTGCAATGAAGATGATGATTAATTATATCAAGGCATAGTTCTCTCCTGGCAAGCATCACAAGGGGGATACCCCTTTTTCTTTTGTATATGGGTACCATCACCAAGTCAACGGACAAACCGAAAGAACATACAGTACCAGTCATTAGAGCAATATCTGCAATGCTTTTTTTGTGACGCACAGGATGACTTGGTGGAACTACACCCATGGGCCGATATCGCTCATAATTCGCTCAAACATGAATCCACCCAAGAATCACCATTTTTTATAAATGACGGGTTTGATCCAGCTCACATTCCTATTTCTTCCAATCCTTCCGGAGTTCCAGCAGCAGATTCCAGGGTGAACTCGCTCCAAAATTCTTGGAAGAGAATTCAAAAGACTCTACAGGAATCAGTACTCAGACAAAAGACACAGGCGGATCGCCATCGCCATAAGGCACCCAAGTTTAGGTCAGGAGACAAAGTGTGGCTTTCATCTAAGAACATAAGATTGAAGACACCTACACTGAAACTGGCTCTGAGATTTTTGGGCCCATTCACCATTCTCAAACTGGTCAAGCCTGTGGCGTATCGCTTGCAACTGCCTCCATCGATGAGAATTCCGGCAGTCTTCCACGTTTCTTTGTTTAAACCGGTTTTTCAAAGTTCTCAGTTTCCTGACATCTCACCCAAACCTCCACCTGTCATCGTACAGGGTCAAGAAGAATTCAAAATTCAATCCATAATCGATTCTAGATACTCCTGAGGATTGGTCCAATTCCTCGTTCATTGGAAAGGATTTGGACCGGAGGAACGTTCTTGGATATCTTTTCATCAGATTCATGCTCCCGGCTTGTTGAGGCGGTTCCATGCCAGGTTCGCGCACAAGCCTTATGGGAATCGCCCTGAGGCCGATCCTCAAGGGAGGGTACTGTAAGGACGTTGTGACGTGTTCCCTCCTTACCTGTTACAGCACAGACCTCCACTCTGGCACCAGCGCATGTGCGCACACCCGCTCTGCTTACAGAGCATGCACACATGCGCAGCTCTTCTAGTTTGCCACGGAGCTTAACTCCGCGCACTCAGACACGTCGCGCTTCTCTCGCGCGGGGCGCACACACGTGATGCCGTGCACTGCTCCCCAGCTGTGTGGCACGTTCTCATCAAGCCCACTTGTCTCCTACAGCCAATCCTTGCCTCCGCAGAGGCCGCACCTCCCCTCCGCCTCCTTTGCTACTGGTTCCTGTGTGCTACAAATACCTTGCATTTCCATTCCTGCTTTGCTGAGCATAACTGGTTGTAGCCTTGAGCTCCTGCGTTTGTTGTGCTTTTCTCTTGTCTTGTGTTTATTGCAGTTTGGATTCTACGTCTACCGACCAGGCTTGAGCTTTAAACCCATCTGGATATTGACCCCGGTTTACCCTCAACTCTGCTGACCTCTCCAACCCAGACCATGGCTATACGGACTTCCATGATTCTGACCTCTCCAACCCCAGACCACGGCTTAATGGACTTTGATCATTCTGACCTCTCCATTCCCTGAAGAAGTAGTTAATTCTACGAAACTAGTTGGATGTAACATTCTATTGCCTTATATCTGCTTACATTGGCCTTTGTCTATGTATTGGCCTGTCCTGTGTTTATTTCATCCTGTGTGCTGTTTTGGACACTTGTGAGAGACTTTGTAAGACTGTTCAAACTTCCCTATTGAATCCACCACTGCTGCATCGTGGCATGCTGAAGGCACCCCAGCAAGCTGCGTTTTAACCTCTGTGCAGAGGATACACCTGCCGAGGTACAGGAGCAGCTTCATATCGGCCAGGAAGCAGGAGCGATTTCACCGAGCCCCAGTACCAGCTGCTGAACCTGGCTGCATGAAGGGAAATCCCCTTGGGAGTGAAAAGACTGACGCCCTGCCCCAGAATCAACTGAGCTGCAGCAGCAGAGGGAAGCAAGCACCTGAATCTACAGCTAACAGCCGCCGAGTGGTAAACAGTGTGATACACACTACATGCCTTTTACCAACTTTTTTCATGTACGCAGATATATTACCCCCTTTTTAATTCTATAATATATCATTGAATTTGCTTCACTATTTGGCGTTGTGCGCTGTTTTCTTTTGTTTCCATTCTCCATCCCAAGACCTTGGCAAGTATCAGGACTAACCCACTCTCTCCAACCCAGACCTGGCTATGTTGGCAATCCGCCTGCCAGGCACACTTCCACTGCTGTGGGTGCATGGTTCTATACTTCACCACATCAGTACCAGGTTCCTGTCTTGCTCTTGGGCAGCGCAAGCGTTACATATACTGATTCTGTGGTACCTGGGCATATACTGGGGTACCCTCATTAACATAGGGAACCTTGACTGTACCCGGGATATACAAATCCCTCATTTACCTTTCTGGTATGTGCTGAAGCAGGGAAACCTGGTGGTGAGTTGCGTAACTGATTTCAAGGGAAGCCTTTGACCAGAGTGATGTGTCTATATGTCCCCTGGAATCTGACCTGCGTCCCGGATACATTTTTTGGGTGACCAGTGTAATGGGGAAGGGGTTAACCAGGCTCACTAATAAAGGTTAAGCCCACTTGAGCACCCCTAATCCCTGTGTTGAGATCCTAGATTGTCAGCTCTTGGAAATGTATTCCTGTGACTATGTGCAAATTATGCAACATTAAAGATTTATTAGTGTTTTGCCTTTCTTGGGGTGCAGGGACTGGGAGATTTCTAGGCTGTAAATTTCAGGGTGGGTTTGCCAGAGAAAGTCTTTGAGATTCTCGGATGCAGTCAAGCACATTGCTCCGGGCAAACTCTGACTCTGAAAACATTCCTATGACTCACCGCCAGGATTCCTGGTGCAGCATCATCCAGACAAGGTAAACGGACATGAAGGGGTTAATGTGTACCTGCAACATACAGGGGGTCTCTAGTATAATGAGGGGTCTCTAGTATAAGGAGGTGTGCCCAGATACATGCCCAGGTGCCCTGAACCTGTATAGGGGTTCAGGGGATGCTCCAGGTATGGGATAAAGTTGAGAGTGATTTCTTGTCTGTAAAAGGTTTATAAGTTATTAGTAGAGTGTGCCACAAATTAGGCTATGAGTGTATGCAATATATACCCTCACTCCATCCCTGACACCAGAACAGGAACTTACACATCTTTATCACACAAAAATACAGGACACAGTATATTTTATTAAAGAGATATTTAATAGGAATATACAGTATGCTGATAACCTGTGAATGAAGTGTCGGATTTCGAAGTCATGGATTCCAATGGGGCTTATGGCTACGAAGCTTGGTGCCTATGGGTCTGGACTTGAAAGCCTCAGGTATGCCAAGGTGTTAGAACAGGAGTGGTACTGCAGTTCTGCTTGAGTACCCGCATCTTGGGCTAACACAGGGCTATCCATCCACCATTTGCCAGAGCCCATTCTCTGTGGAGCCTGGACAGCAAGTGGGCTCAGTATGCAAAGAGGCAGAGGTGCCAGGTTTGCGCATGCCTCTTTGCAGGATGAGAAAAGGTGCCCACCCAGCTTTACAATACCAGCAAATTGATGATTGGCTGGCAGGAGAATTCCCACGCTCTGATAGGCTGTGGAGGTTTGTGAATGGGAAACTGAAACCCATAAGGAGACTTGCAGCCAATCAAGAGCGCAGATTCCAATCGCCAAACCATCAGCCGCAAATTCAAAGATGCTCTGTGTTAAATAGACGCGAGCCGGCTTCAAAGATTTTGAGTGAAAAATGTTTCAAAGTCCCGCTTTTTGAGAATGTAGCGGTCGCGGCTGGCATTGCCGAAATCAGTTCCAGGACTTTGCGAGTACCTTCCGGTCATTGGAAAGGGATCCTACAGAGGTCATTTTTGTGAATTTTGTTTAAAGGACTATTTTATTTGTTAGCCCCTTTCCCAGTAAGTGTGTTAACCCTGTAAATTGTGTTACATTGTGTGTATGTCTCTTCCTGAAATAAACTACAATTTATTTTACCTCCTTGCTTTGCTCAATCAATCATTGCAGTATAAAAAGGTGTTGATAAAACTTGTCTCCCGTGATAGCCAGCAACTCTGGACCCCTTATACCTAGACACATTCTGACACCACCTTTACCGCAAAGTCCCCCCTGAAACTCATAGCCTGGGTTTCTCCACTGGTTAGCACTCCTGGAAAGGTAAAACACACATAACATCTTTATTGTCATACAATTACATTAATTGCAGGCACAATACACAGGTTGAAGAGCTTACACTCTAAACCTGAAATAGGGCTCAGAGGTAACCAGCCAGGCATAATACCTTTATTAATGGCCTGGTTAAACCTCACCGTCACAGTACACACAATGGATTACAATATACAGAAGAAAACACACTTACTGGAGGTCTGGGCTACAAAACTAAACTTTTCTAATTGAAATAGTCCATATACCAAAGTCTTTAGGTTGACTGGGACTATGCCCAAAAAGCCCTAGAACTCAAATCGGCATGAAGCTCCTGACGCCGCCGCTATATCGTTTCCGGAGATGCAAAAATCTCTTAACCAGGAGATAGTGCCAAACGTCCTGGTTCTCTCTTCGGCATGTAGTTCCAGCCACGAACTCTACGTTCCTTTCTCAGAATTTGGCCTCGAAAAGTGGAACTTAGAAAATGTCTTGACTTGAAAATCTCTGAAGCCGGTCGCTGCTATTTCTCCAAATGCATCTTTGGGTGAGTTTAAATTTGCTGCTGCTGTCTTGGCGCTTAGAATCTGAGGTCTGGATTGGCTGCTGAGTTTCTTATAGTATTTCAGATTAATTCATGAAATACTACAACCCATCCGAGCCTGGGAACTTTACAACCAGCCAATCAGAGGGCTGCCAGTCTTCCAAAGCTGGGCAAAGCGGTTCTTCTGAATGTAACGAGGACATGCGTGAGTTTGCCACCATAGCCACTTGGTATTCAGAATCCACCCGCTGGGTTAGGTGCCTCCAAGTCTGGGAAGGCAAATGCTAGCTGGGATGGCTTGCATTGTTTCCCGGACGTTGTTACTCCACCTAACCATCCTGCCCAAATGGCTTTAACACCTCTGGCAGCATCTGTGGCTTTCAAGTACGGACCTAAGGCAGACTTAGTGGCACCACAAATTGGTGACAAACTAGCCCACCTCAGAGTACCATGTTTAAAAGTCCCAGCTTATACAGTGGCGGCCGCCTTTAGCCTCGTGCGGCCGTAGCGGCGCAACTCTGATAACCGCGGGCAGATGCATTTTTTTGTCTGGAGTGTATTGCGGTATTTTAGCGCTCGTAATATTAGCATTTTATTAGCACTGTCTGCAATACTGCAAAACCGTCTAAAAACTCAGGGGGGCGTTCGCGAGCTGTTGTCTCCGAAGTCTAATACTTTAGCAGTTCAACCTACTGTACGTCAGTACACAGTCTGCGTGTGCGCGCGCAGTAATTGAAAATTTGCATATTTATATATGCATTTGCAGTGCTGTACTATATGTCTTATTTGAAAATTGTTGAAACGCATAGGCGTGTACAGTACTGTAACAGTATCACATTTTGGTATATACAGTGCTCTCCCCTCGCTCACACCCACACACACACAGGATAATTTACTGTACTGCAGTATTTCAACTTCTTATCTTATCTACAGTACAGTACACCTCCCCACACCATTCCTTTGAATGTGTGTCTTTCTGGTTTCAATCACATTCCTGCTTGATAACTGATGATTACTGCGCATGCGTCTGTAAGTTCACCACTGCTTGCATGCGAAGTTCAAGAGTGAGTGACCAAAAAAAAAAATATTTTTTTTTCTCCTCATTTTTTATTTTTATTTTCTCCACTAGCCTGCCTAAACCATCTTGATATTACGATATTCAATCTGTGCTGTAGCTTTTGACTGCGACACTGTGCGTTTGACTGCACATGGTTGATTTGTGTGCTTTTTATGTACAGTATTTGGGGGTGTAGGGATCAAATTATTATAATGACCTGCCTTTTGAAAATATGCCATTTCTTTGAACTGCAGTACAGCTAATCCTTCATGCAGCTGTACCCTGTATCCCCCTCCCCCACGCACACACACATGGCTCGCTCATTGATTTGACACCTCTCCAGAGCCATTCTGTTTCTAAAGCTTGCCATTGTGTTTTTAATCGTCCGTCCCTAGCCGAGCATCACCTCTCTGTGCCTGCGTGCCTAATTTTCCTATTGTTGGCCTAGAGTCACCTCTCTGTAATCCTCTTTGGGAAGGGAGCTCTCTGATGATTACTGCGCATGACTCACCCATCCACCCCCCCCAACCCTTAGAGGCTTTGTTTACGGTAACGCTTTTGATAATCCCTTCTTGAATTTGATATGTAAATCTGATTTGCACAGCACTGTGAAATTGAGAGTTAAAAAAACCATTATCTGATTCATGTTGTTCATGCAGTAAATTACCACTTTTTGTCATTCTTTCTTTTTTCTTTGGTGTAGGTGTGGGGGGGGGGGTTGTCAATGATTATGATTATCATGAATGTAAAGAAATATTTATTTTATTTTATCAGGAACAAAAAATACAAATATAAAAATAATCATGAATAATACAAAATGCAGTCTTTATTCAGTTCTTCTGTCAGATGAAAATTGAGGGCCGGTGGATAATCATGAATAATGCACATTGATAATAATATTAATTAATAATATATAATATATAATAATATATGTATAATAATATAATTTTTTCCGTCTTTATCTTCTTCCTCATTCTGTGTACAGTATAGTAGTTCATTGAGAGAGGAGAGGTTTTGTGTACATCATGACTGCAGTTTAGATACTGTACACTTAACTGTACAAACAGTTCACAAACTTTACACGATATCCCCCTCTCCCCCAGTCCATCCTTTTTTTCTGTAAAGACAAGAAAACAAAAAATTAGTGCAGTTATTTGCATATTGTATTATGGCATTGTGTGCTGTATAGTACTGTCAAACTAGTCTATACTGGAACTACTGTATACTGTGACTACTATTAAATACTTTGTAACCAGATGGCTGGTGCTGCTCTCTCAGGAAAGAAAAAAATTGAGCAGTTACAGTAGATGCATATGACAAAGTGAGAATATGATGTAAGGAGGGGGGGAGGTCGGACATAACAGCACTGGGATCTAAGCAGCCATTTTAAGTCAGCATCCATCTTAGGTGCCTCATATTGTCATGTCTATTTGTCTGCACGAGTGTTGGTATGGAAGTTAGTTTAAAGACTTTTTTTTATTTTTCTGCTCCTGAAGTTTTAAATGATATTAAGCTGTCCAGCTAAGCCACAAGACCTTGAAGAGGGGAGAAAAGTGCAAATGTTATGAAAATAAAAGATAGATAACAAGAACGTCTCGCATTCCGAGGGAGGTGCCCATGAAGTCCCGTATGTAGAGGAAAGGTCACCGGCCTGTGTAAGGAATATTAGCTGAGTAATTTCATTTTTAATATGAATCTCATAGTAATGCTATTAACTCAATGTGTTCATATTCATATTTTGTTTATCTTATATGCTTATGTAGTGACGCACATGCAACCTCGTTTAGGGGGCGTGGTCTTAGTATTTTGGGTATAAATAGGGCCTGTATGCCAGTATCTCGTTGGGGGAGTTTTATTTTGAAACTGCCTATTGCGTGTGCACGTACACTGCAATAAACTTATTTGTTATCCTGCAATATATCCTCAGATGATGTGTCTTATTTATCCACGCTTTTCACAGATGGCGCTCCGAATAGGAATCCAAATAGACCGGAAGCTGAGCACCTGAAAAAAACACTCCTCGTCACTCAAATCTGGGCGTTCATAAGAATCAAGGTAAAAGGCCAACTTTTGAGGAAAGTCTGAGTTTAAAAAGTTGTTTTGAGTGGTGTGTAGAGAAAACAGTACCTGCCTAAGCAGGTGAAAGGACCCCTATATAACTTGCACTTAAACTAGAGTTATGAAATCAGGGTAAAAAGTAACCTTTATTAACATATGCAATGGTGAGTGAATATCACTCAAAGTGAACACATAACACTAATGGTTAAAAATATATTAAATAGATATTCCACACCCAAAATGTATCCTAACTAATTGATGGGATGGAAGGTAGAGGAACTATAAGGCACTGACACCTTGTGTGAATTAACTCTGATTCACAAGGTGCCTCAGGGTGGTATGTACAGATAAAATACAATACAGAGATGGTGTGATATATTAATGTATAATGTCTATATATACACGTCACACTTCCTTGCCACCTCTGAATAAAATGGTCACTCAGAAATATATCAGTGAGGCTAGGATACCTGCAACAGCATATATGTTGTAAAAGCCCTATGCTGGTAGGTGATGATGATAAAACCTTTTATAAACCAGATATGTTTGTACTAGCCCAGGCCTGCACAACTCCAGTCCTCGAGGGCCGCAAACAGGCCAGGTTTTCATGATATCTCTATTTCAGCACAGCTGCCTCAATTAGTGACTCAGCTAATGGCTAGTGGCTAGTGGCTAATTGAGCCAGCTGTGCTGAAGTAGGGATATCCTGAAAACCTGGCCTGTTTGCGGCCCTCGAGGACTGGAGTTGTGCAGGCCTGTACTAGCCTAATAAAGTGGATTCTAGGGGCTGTTGTGTACCGAGCTTTATAATGGTGAGTGACAAAGGCAAAATAGTCCTAATAAGCAACGCAGTTAAAATACATATAGTTTGACAAAATCTAGACTCCTGTATGGCTAGGATAGTGACTGTTGATTGGAAAACTCTGGACATATATAAAAGGTCTCTTAGAGCACAGAGTGTACAATCAAACAGACTGGCAAAGGTATATAGTAGGAATACCAGAGTCAAATGAGTGCAGTGTACTGTATAGTCAAAAACACTGTTACTTGATTACTCAGTTTAGAGCAGCGGTGATTAAATACTAATGTCTATTTCGTTGTAATCATTAAACAATAATATACTTTGAATGTACATAGAAAACGAAAAAGTGTGCAGGTAAGATCCAAGTGTCAATGTCAGCATCATGTAGTTAGCTTGAGAGACAAAGTTCCAGTGCAGCAAGTGTATCGTAGTAGTAGCTGTATGCTATGAAATTTACACAGGCTGCTGCTGCTGCATATAGATAGCAAATGATAGCTACAAAATGCACTAGCTACATATTCCATTAAGTGAAAATACTGACACACATATGTAACAAATGTATCATAGCAGTGGTAGTCTATTATAAGATATGTATCAACTGCTGTCTGTATATTGTTAGCAGAAAAGTGTATCGTAGCGGTGGCAGTCTGCAATGAAATTTACACAGACTGCTGCTGCATATAGGTAACAGACGATAGCTCCCAAGTGCACTAGCTACCTATTCCCTTGGACGGGAACACTGATATACATATGCAACAGATGTATCTTAGCAGTGGTAGTCTATAGTAAAGTGTGTATCAACTGCTGTTAGCATATAATTAGTAGAAAGTAGCTCCGGTATGTATTTACAGACCCCCATCCGGCGTGGTGTATTCATGAACACCACAGAACATAAAATGCTGGATGGGGTAAGTTATTCTAATGCTGGACATACACACTAAGACAAACGCTATACTCCCCACTGAAAGTACAGAGGGAGACCGCCACGATCGTGCCTGCACGCCGCCGCGCTGACAGATGACGTCACTGAGTAAAGCCCACCACCGACGATCGTTTCACGTCACGCTGACGCTTTCTCAAGGTCGCCCCGCCTATGCAGCAGCCGCCGCAAGTTTAAATAGCCCGGCGTTGCTATGGCAATGATAGTGCTATGGTAAGTATGGTAGTGCGCATGTAATAAAGAAAAAGGATTTATACCGTTTAATGTGTGTGTAATTATTACATGGCAGGCTGCCTAATTGCAAAACATATGTAAGAAACCATAATGATGAAGTGTGTTAGAGACACCATGGGGTTACAATATTGGGGTTAATGCTACAACAGCAAACAACAAAATATAGAGGAGGGTTGTGCATGAGATACAGAAATATACAGTGTATATCTATATATAAGTTGAGAGCATAAGGCTAGATGTTTGGAGCTGCATACATGAAGTATGTACTGTAAATATATTCAACCAATGAACGGAGAAAACATGAATCCCTCATTAAGTCCCTGGGGATAGAGGGTGCCCAACGTGTAGATCCATTTAGCCTCCTTCTTAAGGAGTTCTCGATCCCAGTCTCCTCTGCGGATGTTCAAAGGGAGTTGTTCTATACCCTTAAAGCGTAGGTTTGACAGATCGCCTGACAGATCGCTTCCATGGGCGCCATTGATATGTAGTGCAAGTGGGGTATCTGACTTGTTCCTCACCGTCCCTATGTGTTCTAGGACCCTACATCTAAATTGGTGGCTGGTTTTCCCCACGTATTTTTTGCCAAAACTACATACTGCTTGGTATATCACCCCAGTGGTTCCACAGTTCACGAAACAGCGCGTCTTGAAAATTTTGATGTTATCCCAGTTTCCTCAAAGTTTTCGAGACTTCAGCGTATTGGCACGCTCGGCAGCCCTGGCATTTATAGTTCCCTGGAGATCTCTTCTCTAGCCATGTTCCTGTAGTGATAGGTTCAAGATGACTATGGATTAGGAGATCTCTGATGTTAGTCGATCTTCTACTGACCATGGTTGGTCTAGGCTGGAGGACCTCCCTGAGATCGATGTCCTCTAAGAGGACATGCCAGTGTTTGTTGACTACATCAAAGATGTTCTGCCACTGTCTGTTGTATGTGCCAATGAGGCGGATGGTTTAACGTTCACGTGGTTTCGGATTAGGGTTAAGAAGCGATGCGCGTTGTGTCCTTTTTGCTCTCTGATACGCTTTTTTGACGCTATTGTTACTATAGCCTCTCGCGAGGAAGCGTTGGCGCATAGATTTAGCTTGTAGTTCAAATTCCTCTTCATTAGAGCAATTTCTTCTAACTCTAAGAAATTGGCCTGTTGGAATTCCATGTATGAGGTTTGAAGGGTGGTGACTGTTGGCATGGAGGAGGCTATTTGTAGCTGTGGTTTTACGATGACCGATGGTCTCAATTCGCCCATTCATTCCTCATGTAATCTTAAGATCCAAAAAGACTATACTATCAATCCCTATTTCATACGTCAGCCTTAGGTTAAGAGCATTCTGATTGAGTTTCTTCACAAATTCAACAAAGAGAGTGCGTGATCCTCTCCAGAGGATAATGATATTATCAATATATCTAGCCCAAAGGATGATATGGGTTGTATAGATATCATTATCCTGTGAAAACACTGTCTCGGCTTCCCACCACCCCAGGTACAGGTTCGCATACGATGGGGCACAGGCAGTCCCCATTGCTGTTCCCTGCACCTGGTGGTAGAGTCTATTATTAAATAGAAAGTAATTCTTAGTCAAAAAAAACCGTAGGAGTTGTTCAATGAATTTGTTGTGATTGGTGTACAGTAGGCCTCTGGTTTTCAAAAAGTACAGTGTTGCATTTATACCATGTTCATGTATAATGCTCGAGTATAGAGCTTCAACATCCATACTGATCAGAAGTGTTTCATTATCAATCACGATGTCATCTATTCTCGTCAGAATGTCTTTGGTGTCTTTCAAGTACAATGGCAAAGATACCACGAATGGTCTCAGTACTTTATCCAAATACACACTGGCTCCTAGCCATACATGAGTCTAGATTTTGTCAAACTATATGTATTTTAACTGCGTTGCTTATTAGGACTATTTGGCTTATGTCACTCACCATTATAAAGCTCGGTACACAACAGCCCCTAGAATCCACTTTATTAGGCTAGTACAAACATATCTGGTTTATATAAGGTTTTATCATCATCACCTACCAGCATAGGGCTTTTACAACATATATGCTGTTGTAGGTGTCCTAGCCTCACTGATATATTTCTGAGTGACCATTTTATTCAGAGGTGGCAAGGAAGTGTGACGTGTATATGTGTATACCGGTATTACCTCTCTGGGTGTGTATGTGTATACCAGTATTACCTCTCTGGGCGTGTACGTGTGTACCGTTATTACCTCTCTTGGCGTGTATGTGTATACCGGTATTACCTCTCTGGGCGTGTATGTGCATACCGGTATTACCTCTCTGGGCGTGTATGTGTATACCGGTGTTACCACTCTGGGTGTGTGTTTGTATACCGGTATTACCTCTCTGGGTGTGTATGTGTATACCGGTATTACCTCTATGGGCGTGTATGTGAATACCGGTATTACCTCTCTGGACATAGTGACCAAACCATCTTGGGGGGGCAGCAGGATTTCCCAGAGCAGGGAGAGAGCATGGCTGCTGCTAGGGGGCTGGGCAGCTTCCTCCATCCTTATTGGCTGGTGCTTGGTTATGCAGCCAATCAGGGGGAGATATCAGGTGTCTGAGGCTGGGGCCAAGGAGAGGAGGAAACAGAATGTAGCGGAGAGAGAGGGTGCGTCTCTCTCTCGCGTGTGTGTGTGTGTCTTGAGCATCAATATCTGGAGCATGTCGCACCTTTCACCATTGTGTCCAGTATTTTTAGAGAAGTCACCTGGCGACCTTAGTTGAATACGTTACGTTACACATCTATTGACTATATCATTGTTGTATTGTATTGTATGTCTTTATTTATATAGCGCCAAAAGTGTACTCAGCGCTTCATAAAAAATACAGTACAGAGAATTATAATTATACAATAAGTGCAGCAAAATCAGACAATAGGAAAGGAAATCCCTGCCCCGAAGAGCTTACAATCTAAGTGGTTTAATGGGAAACTTACAGAGACAGCAGGTGGGGGGGGGGGGGGGGGGGGTAAGTGTTTGAATCGCCCTTTTCTCTGGGCAGGGGAGGAAATGCAAAGCACACAGTATAATATTGGTAGTGTAGGAACCTGCTGAAAGGGTCTAACCTTGATGCTGCTGCAGCTTGACATGTTCTGGTCAAAGATTGAAATAAATGACACTGATGAGAAGAGAGAACATTTAGAAAGGAACTAATTCCTGTGTCAGATTGGACGTGCATTGGGGCTTCTGTGGTTATTGTTGTAGCAATGTTGTGTGCCCTTTTGTATCATACAGAGTACAAAAATGTAGTAAAAAAAAGCATACACTGTATTTGTGGGGGTAATTCATTAAACTGCAATAGTGCCGATCAGGGCAATATGACATGGAAACTCCCATTGAAGATAGTGTCCCGCTGACAGTTTAATAAATAACCCCTTATATCTCATATGAACATAGAGAAAAATAAGAAGGTGCTCCCCAAACAGTGTGAAAGAAAAAATGTAATTAATAGATTTAAAGTGTCATAGTGACTAGAAAAATATAGACTGTAATGTAATCAACATTATTTAAGTGAACAATAAAGAAATAATGCTCCAAACCCAAACAGAAAGATAGTTTTAAAATCTTATATATAAATACTGTATACAGATCAACCCCGTTATAGCATGATCCGCTACAACGCGGATCCGTTTATAACGCGGTCTGAGCGTGGATTCCAATTTATAACATCTCCTACCTTTCTCAATTCCCCCAGCACCACCATGCAACTCGTGCGGCTGATGACACGAGCCAGCTCCTCTGACAACTGTTTACGATGTTTACCTAACACACGTGACTGACCCGGACGCGACGCCGCGCAAATGATATCAGCTGTCAAAATTTAGCATAGGTTGAACTTGATTGACGTGCGTCTTTTTTCAACCTCATCTACTATGTAACTATGTAACTATGTAGCCGTGGTTGGCTTTTTTTTGTTTTTGTTTTTTATATACAACCTCTGCTTTTTGTGCTATGGTATGTTGGATTTAATTTGCAGACATTTCAAGGTTAGGTTGCATTTATTAGACATACCATTTAAGTCTTTGAAAAGCTATGTTGCTAAATGATCGCTTTTAGAAAAAATAACGTGGGTTTTTTTATGGAGAGAATGAATCTGTAGAAAACAGATCAGCAGAAGTTAGTTAATAAACCTGAGTCTCCTAGTCTACGAGATAATAATCTGCTTTTTGGCTGCTGGAGTCACACTGGGAATGTCTCTGCAGAAGAGAGGACACACATTGTGAGAGAGCACACAGTGCCCCAGGCCATTAACCCATTCATGACTCCAGATTATGGCAAACTAGTCTTGGTATGATTCATTTGATTATGTCTGCTCCTCATCCTGCAACTGATACGGTACTGTGTACTACTTCATATTGCCAGCTATTTAAAGCTTTCATTGAAGAAAGAAGCAAAGGAGTATTGTTGGGTGTGTGCTGTTGATGTCCACTGACAGAATTTTGTGTTCTTTAACCTCCTTCAAACATCAATAGATAACCATCCAATGGGGACAGCCTCTCATTGTTGGCTATTGTATCTAAGAAAAGTAATGTACAGCACATGGCACACCTGGTTGGAGCTTCTTTAAGAAGTGTCAACTAGGCTTCTATATTTATTGCACGTTGGGTCGGTGTCCATCATGCTATTTTGGCCACTGGTCTCAATTATGGACTAGACCACATTTCTCCAGCTCCTGTTCATGGAAAGCTAATGCTTTTTGCCCACACAAATGAAAACATACAAGTTCCTCCTACACACACACACACACACACACACACACACACACACACCACACACACACACACACACACACACACCGCGATGGCAGACCCGTGGTGTCAGATCCCTAGCACCCTGCGAAGCTGCTCTGGGTAAGTCCTGCATGGGGGTGCTGCTGCGCCACCAGGTCTGGGACTGCTGGTAAAGTTATCCCAGCTCTCCCCCTCTGGCGGACGTTGAGCCCCTGATCGCGGCCATTTTTTCGTAATCCTGTTAAAACACTGAAAGGGTTAAAATTATTAATCTGTCCTTCATGTTCTGTCTTCCATTTTGTGTTGCTGTAAATTCTAGTTTTAACTTAACCTTTTTAGAAAACTGAACTCTGAACCAGTTTTGTACTCAGCAAGAAGCCTTATCTTTTCTTTTGAGATGTTTGTTAAGTAAACAAGCCACAGCTGAAGACCCCAGCTAGGTGGACATAAACAAGGTCTTCTTTACAAATAACAAGCTAAGGAAAACACGTAGACCTTAAATTCTGGTTACCACCAGAAATAATGCTGATTGTATTCTCTGTTATGTCCTAGAAATGCCTTTGTGAAAACCTATAAAAACTGCTTGCAGCCTTAATACAATTAGAAGTGAAGAAGAAGAACTGCTTTGTGTCTGAAATCTTCATTTCTCCGAGCGCTCGTTGTGTCTGTTTGCTGAGACCTTGTGAACTCAGGGCGATGGCCAAATTCTCCCTAGGTTGAGCATGTTCATGCAGTCCTGACCAGAGAAAAGACTAATGTTATTCAAACACTGTCGCATTATGTGGACCCCAAGCACAACATTATATCGGGGTTCAGCTGTATCTAAATAATAAATATGCAAATGGTTATCGAAAATATCAGAGCAGTGAATATATATATCTCATGCATTTATAGGTGACTGGAATCAAAGGAAACTCTTAAAAGTGTGAAAGAGATAACTCCACATAAAGATGGGAAATCCCCAAACCTCTGTGCAGAGATCTGTAAAAGTTTGCAGCTGGCCTCTATTTCTTCAGAAAGTTTGTCTGCATTTCAGGATTAAACTTCAAATGGAAAATATGGTGAACGATGGTGCAGCTGGTATAAACAAATACAGCTTTATAGGTTTAACGGTGTTTCCCCCACCCTCTGTAAGATTCTGCCTTTAACGGTGTGTAGTGCTCACTACCTGTTGGCTCACAGAATGCTGAGTGGTGTGCCGGTGGTTGTGGGGGCGGGCAGGCTTCTGGGGTACATTAGTAGTCTTTATCTCTTTCGGTGCAGCACCTCCATCTGCTGCAGGCTCCAAGGATGTGGAGACAATCCCTGCAGGAGAACTTACTTCTACTCCCCCAGATAGATTGCACGCCAAGGCAGGAGTATAATTGAACACAGGAAAACTTTATTGAACACAGCATACACTGATTCTGTACGGCACAGTCTTGGGCTTCACCCTCCAGATGGTCCCTGGACATCCACCCCAGACCAAGGGCTCCCAAGGCAGTCCTTGCACTTCCTTAACTCTCTAACTGAGTCAGGGGTAAGGTATCACTTTGCACTCCCCCTAAGGGAAGGGGACAGTAGGTGCCAATGCCAGATACACCTCTGTGTGAGTACCTGTCTCTTTCAGGGGAAGAGACAACTGATCAAATGTAGTGGTGCAGCCCCTTAAGAACAAAAAGGGAAGATACCAGGTCTGAACCCAGGATTGGGCAGAACACAGGCCTAGTCCCACCTCCTCCCCTGTCACTCAAAGGAGCAGTCCTTGTGGGGAAAACCCAGGATTGGTCCTGCCACTGCCTGCACTGTTACCAGGGCTTACATGACAGGAAGGGCAGACTGGTAGTCAGGCATGGCTACATAGGTAATAAAAGCACTGCCGTTCGACCCGCACGGCGTCCCTTGTGACTCGCATGTGTCTCTGATGCCACTTCAGTTCGGCTCCGGTTATGGGAAGGTTAGAGGTGGTGTGACAGCGTCAGTTAACTTTTTGAAGAAAAAGAGGTTGTCGGCAGCAGATATGTATATTCTAAGAGAAAGTGACAAACCTTAAAAGAGGCTTGGGTTTAAATTGAGTTTAGTAGTTATAGGGAGGGGGAGGGAGTTTAGTAGTTACGGGGAGTGGGCGTTTATTAGTTATCGGGAGGGGGAGGGAGTTTAGTAGTTATGGGGAAGTGGAGTTTAGTAGTGATGGGGAGAGGGGGGGTTAGTAGTTATGGGGAGGAGGAAGTTTAGTAGTTATGGGGAGGGAGTTTAGTATTAAAGTACAATTATATTTTCCAGCATGTATTATCCCTGGTCCCTGGCTTATGGAGGTACCAGGTTAGAGGTGGTGTGACAACGTCATTTAACTTTTTGAAGAAAAAGAGGTTGTCGGCTGCAGATATGTATATTCTAAGAGAAAGTGACAAACCTTAAAAGAGGCTTGGGTTGGGAGGCGCATGCGCGACGGGAAAGAGCATGGACGTGTAGATACACTTCTCCGTGCCCCGCTCGTGAAATAAAAGCTAATAAAACCACAAAAACGAGTATAAAACAACACATTTAGCACAGAGAGATTGCACAATAGCCAAGGATGTCCAAGCGAGGCGTGAAAGGAAGAAGGGGTTGCCAGAATATTTTGGCAGAACTCGGCCGGGCAGAGCAGAGACAGAAATGTCGCCGATTTCAAACGCGGGCTCAGAGACGGAGCTGGACGGAGAAGGGGAAGAAATCGGCAGCCAGGCCCTGATGCCGGTGCGGCAGTGTGATTTCATGCGATTGTACAATGATTTACGATCCATGCTACAATCGGAGATGAGGGATCTCAAAAAAGAAGTAACAGGCCTGGGAGAGAGGACCGGGGCCCTCGAGACTAAGATGGATCAATCCATCAAAGCCATCAAAAGACAGGACAAAAAGACTTTGGACTTACAGGCACAAATAAACGAAATCAGGGACAGACAAGAGGACGAGGAGAACCGCGACAGAAGAAATAACCTGAGAATCAGAGGAGTGCCTGAGACAGTCCTGGACTGTGATGAATACATCACAAGATGGATGGCATCGATACTGCCGGAGATGCAGCAAAACTTGCTGGTTATGGATCGCTGCCACAGGGCACTCAGGGCCAAACCGCTACAAAATGAACAGCCGAGGGATATACTGATAAGGCTACCACTACAGAACGAAGGAGGCAGTGCTCCAGCAAACGAGACCCCTTCCGGCAGTGGAGCTTGAAGGGGCCCGGTTACTGATATTTCAAGATCTCTCCCCGGTAACGCTGGCCAGGCGGAGGAACCTGGGCCCCCTAACCAAAACTCTAAGAGACAAAGAGGTGAGATACCTGTGGACCTTCCCCTTTGGACTATCAGTAACAAAGGGGGGCAAGACCATGTTTATCAGAGAACCGGAGGAAGGCCCTGCCATCATGCACAAGCTGGGATTGGGAGAGGCCCCCGCGCGCCCAAGCCCCCAGAGGGAGAAAGCATGGCCCGAAAAGATGGCGGTGTAGATGGCGGCATCTGAAGATCCACGGTGAACCACAGGAGAAGAGGTACAGGAAGGCGGGAACCAGGAAAGAGCGCGAACACCTCCGTCTAGCTGAGAATCGAGATCCAAAATGGCGGCGGAGCGGAAGGACGTCACCATCCGGAACCGGAAGTTCGGACGCCATCTTGGAGGTGGAACGCACGGATACTCAAGGCGAGCGCAAGTGACGTCAGCCGGGGAGCAGCAAAGACGCGAAGGACCCCAGAGGCGACCGGAGCTGGCCGGACTGGCTTTTAAGATTTTCAAAAATAAAAGAAGCGGGAAATCAAGCAGAGCGGAGGAAAGGAAGGGACAGGGAAAGAGGCGCATAACAGTAGGAAGAGGGGCGGGGGGAGATAAGGGGAGGGGGGAAGTTATGACAAAGGGAAAGCAGGTGTAAGGTAAGGGTAAGCAGGTAGTCAGAAGGTCAGCGCAGGGGTTGAGGTAGGGGTAGGGGACATTGGAGGGAAGGAGGAGAGGAGGAGAGACGAGTCAGAGGGACACAGGGGAACTGGAAAGTAGGAATGGCAGAAGGGAAGTTAGACAAAGTGTAGAACAACGGCGTAAGAGGGGTAGAGTAGGTTAGACGGAAGAAGGGATGATGGCAGGGTTAGGTAAGCAGAAGGATAAAAAGGTGAGGGAGTAAGAGAGCAAGAGTTAGGTAAGTGATGTAGAAGGATGAGGGAAGATAAGAGGGGGGAGAAGGTAAAGAAGAGGGAGCAACGGGTGCATAGCAGGAACAAGTAGGTAGACAGAAGGGAAGTGCAGGTGATGAGGATAGAGGTGGGTAATGCTGGAAGAGAGGAGGCTGGAAGAATTAAGGGGACACAAAGGAGCTAGAAAGTAAGAACGGCAGCAGGGAAGGTCGACAGAATATGGAAAGTCAGAAGTAATACGGAACACAACAATGCGCTCCAAAATAGTAGGGGGTACAGGCAAAAAAGAGGAAGGAGCAGGATGCAGGAACGCTGGCGGCGAGCTAAGAAGGTAGAGAGAGGGTCATTAAGTTAATTGATGGTTTTAGTTTAAAGTTTAAGTTGCAGAGCGGGGCGGGAGTGGGAGGAGGTCCTGCTCTTTAGTCCGTTTGGGCCGCACGTTAGGAGTGGGGAGGGAAGCTCTTCACTGGCCTAACGAAGACCTTTGAGCCAGAGCAACTGGAGAGCCCTACGCACACTCCAGGAGATCGGATCTAGCCCCGCAGACCGGGCTGGAGCTCAAAGGCAACAGACTCGGAGCCGGAGGAGGAAAGAAGAGGCGCCGAGAAATGTTATTTCGTGTTGCATGTGGTCTTGTCTTTATGTTCTACCAGGTTTCCCCAATTGTGTGTTCCCCACTCATTGTTTCCCCAGGGGTATGGACCGGGTGGAGCGAAGAAAGAGGAAGTGGAGCAGATCAGTGGCAGGCGAGCCTAACAAGAATACAACGGAACAACTGGCTGAAGATCATCATTGAGTAAGGAAATAGTCTTAATTTGACATAATGTGAAGGGGTTCAATAGCCCAGCTAAAAGAAGGGTTGCATTCAGGGACTACAAGCGAAAGGGAG
This sequence comes from Ascaphus truei, assembly GCA_036426205.1. NCBI lineage: Eukaryota > Metazoa > Chordata > Amphibia > Anura > Ascaphidae > Ascaphus > Ascaphus truei. Next base: position 53,242 of record WSYH01003081.1, read on the forward strand.
CAGAAATTTTGTTTATACAAGAGACGCATTTTTCTAAGAATAACAGACCAAACTTTTTAGATAAAGATTTCAAGACGTATTTCTTGTCCTCTGCACATGTTAAAAAAAGAGGGGTAGCCATCTTAATCCATCATAGATTACCATTTATAGCGGACAGAACATTCACGGACAAAGAGGGACGTTACATAATAGTAACCGGAACTATTCAAGCCCACCCCATTACCCTGGCGACAGTATATGCCCCGTGCGAATCCTCCATGGACTTTTTTAATTTATTCTTTACCAAGTTACATAAAGCAAGACCAAGAAACTAAACCTAGAGCAATAATAGCAAAGATTCTCAACTTCGACGACAAAGTCAGAATCATCAAAGCTTTTAAGGAGATGGACCAACTGACATTTGAGAACAAGAGAATTATGATTTTTCAGGACTATTCGGCTACGGTCTCACAAAAAAGGAGAGATTTTAGCAGGGTATGCACCACTCTCTACAAGCAAAAACGGAAATTTGCATTGATATATCCAGCAACCCTAAAAATCTACACCGACACAGGGGTGAAAACCTTCACATCCCACGACCTGGCGGAAAAGTACGTGACAAAGATGACAATCCCCAGGAACGCAGAGGAGGACCGGAATGACACAAGAGACGATGACCGCTGAAGCTGACGGATGCAGAGCCAAAGATCACATTTTACTTGAAAGAGACTGAATTAAGACATTTGTCCCTTGTCCCATGTCAAAAAAATAAATAAAAAAAAAGTGAATGTATGTGGGTGTGCAAGAATACAAGCTTATGTGTGGCCCAAGAGGGTGTATGAACAAGCATAGGGCGAGTGACAGCACATAGGAAAGTATGTGGATATCTGAATGTGTAACTGATATTAACCTGCAAAGGTATGCTTGTTGAACTGGATGCAAAAGAGTGAACAAACCGGGAGGGGGGGGGATGAAAAGGTATAACAGGGGAGGGAGAGCCAAGAACGCCTCAAGCAAGAGAAAGGAGGGGGGGAGGGGGGAAGAGGGGAGGGGAGGAGAGGAAAGGGGGACGAGGGGGATGAGAGGGGGGGGCAGAGAGGGGGGGAGGAGAGGGGAGGGGGGGAGGAGAGGGGAGGGAGGGGAGGGGGGAGGCGGAAGACGAAGAAAGGGAAGGGCAGGTGGAAAAGAAAAGAAAGAAGAGGTCAAAAAAAGAAAGCATAAAAACATAACAATGCGATTGTCATGCAATAACCTGAATGTCTTTTCTCCTATTGTTTTCTTATTGAGTTAAACCTACATTGGACTCCTGGTATCGCAACTGGGGGAAAGCAGCATAGTCAGAACAAGAAGAGATAAAGACAGACAACAGACAGAAACAGACAACCTAACAGCAAGAAAACAACCGATCCCCAAGGGGGACAGAGACGGGCAACCATGACACTGATGTAAGGTATACAGCTACACAACCACATGAACATACAAACAATGAAACCAAGAGAATAGCGGGAAGGAGGGCACACACACACACGCTACAACAATAGAAGCACTCATAACACCAGCAAGAAACGTAAGGAGACAAGCAAGAGGGAAACATAGACACACAGACACCTTAACATACGACCAAAGATAGGAAGAAACAAGGACAAAACAGCCAAGGGACAGGGGACACAACAACAAAACCAAAACAAAAGAATAAAACAAAAAATGACATGCAAAAGAACAAAAAAAAAAAAATAAGAAGTACGAAAATAGGCCAAAGGAAAAATAAAATAGTAAATATACCCCCCGGCGGGGACAAGGAGACTAAAGTGCACACATAAAGAGACACACAAGAGGGTAGAAAGTACACCTCTGGAAAAAAGTGAAGTCCAGAAAAGAAAGGAAAGTTAAAAGTTCAAATAGTTAAAATGTTAAAAAGTTAGACGTTCTAATACAGAAAACAAGGCAGAGATCATGTTGACAAGCCAGGCTAACAAAAAAACAAAAGAGTGTTGGGAACAAGTAGAAAAGAGAGAAAAAACCCAGAATATCATACTTAACAGGAAACAAGGGAAAGCAAACGACGACATACATAGAGGACACAGAACAGATTTAGACACAAAATGCATACACGAATAATAACATGGAATGTAAAGGGGCTTAATAACCCAATAAAACTCAAAAAAGTACTAAACTACCTAAAAAAACAAAAACCAGACATAGCATTCCTACAGGAGACGCATCTAAATTCAAAAGAAAGCAATAAACTACAAAGAGATTGGGTAGGACACAGCATTTTCTCCCCGGCAATAGGAAAGAAAGCAGGAGTAGCCATACTTATAAATAAAAATCTCCCCCTAGAAGTAATCAACACAGAGAGAGACAGTGAGGGAAGAATCATAGTGGCAGAGGTCAGAAGTGGAGGAATAGACTACCTCCTAGGAAATGTCTATGGACCAAATGACCATAAGACTGAATTTTTCCAAGAAACTATAAACAAGATACTAAAATATAAACATAGAAACTTAATATTGGGGGGGGACTGGAACGCAATACAGGACAAGTTCCTAGACAGATCAAACCACAACGATAGCATGCCCAAAGACAGCGCCCAAACCAAAAACATGGAACTGATTAAAACAGCACTAGGGGTAGTAGATGGATGGAGAACGCTCAACCCACTGGAGAGGGACTTCTCCTTCTACTCCAATGCACATAATTCATTTTCATGAATCGACACAATATTACTAACACCGAATCTACTAAATAAAATAACACACATAGACATGGGAGAGATAATTATATCTGACCACGCAATGGTACGCCTAGATCTAGATATGGGACTGGGCAGAGCAAGCCCAAACACCTGGAGATTCCCAAATTACCTAAGCAATAGCGAAGACTTTGTGAATTACTTAAAGAGAGCTTGGGAGAGATTTGACAACACAAACCAGGAACACAGAGCAAACCCCATACTCTACTGGGAAACATCAAAAGCGGTAATTAGAGGGGACATTATGGCATATGTATCCAGAAGAAAGAAACAGGCAACACAGGAATTTTGTAAGGCCAGTAAAGAACTTAGCGAGGCATTCAAAACATTCAAAACAGACCCAACACCCCAGAACAAAGAAAGCTATAGCCAGAAAAAATCCATATGTGAGGTATGGCTAGAAAAAAAAGGACTAGGGAAAAAATCAGTAAAAGAAGCCAAATTTTTCAGACACGGCAACAAGACGGGTAGGCTACTGGGAAATCTTATGCGTAACTACAGGCCAACTACACCCATCACTAAAATATATGACAAGACAGAGATAATCACAGAAGCAAAAAAAATAAACGAGGTGTTCAAAGAATACTACAGCAAACTGTATAGGGAAGGACAAATAAATACAGAAGCAAGAGATATTTTTTTTAAAGACATTAAAATACCTAAAGTAAGTCAAGAAGAAATGGATAGTTTAAACTCCCCCATCACTCAAAAAGAGATAAAGGACACAATTCAAAACTTAAAAAACTGCAAGGCCCCAGGCCCAGATGGCATGTCAGGGGAATACTACAAACTCCTAAAAGAAGATTTGATAGAACCATTACAACATTTATATCACAAGGCACTTAAAGACGCCACGTTTATGCAAACAAGTGAAATGGCCCACATAATGATAATACACAAACAAGGCAAGGACCCCATGAGACCAGAGTCGTATAGACCTATCTCACTGATTAATCAAGACGCGAAAATATTCACCAAGATTATGGCAGATAGGTTAGCGAACATTCTTCCGTCCTTGATACACCCTGACCAGTCGGGATTTGTCAAAGGAAGATCCGCAGTGAAAAACATTAGAAAAGTACTAGCGGCAATAGAGTGGGTCAGACTACACAAGATAGAGAATACAGCCCTAGTAACAATTGATGCCGAGAAAGCATTCGATAACACAATGTGGGAACATGTGTTCTTTGTGATAGATAAATTTGGACTCAAGGGAAATTTTAGTAACATGTTAAAGGCAATGTACAACACCCCAAAGGCTAGAATAATAGCAGCAGGACACCTATCAGACCCATTCCAACTATACAGGGGGACACGTCAGGGGTGCCCGCTGTCACCCCTGCTATTTAACCTAGCAATAGAACCTCTGGCTATCTACCTGAGACAAATGGAGGACTTTAGGGGGATCAAGATAAACAAAACAGAATTGAAACTATCAATGTTCGCAGATGACATACTAATGTTCATGACTAACCCAGATGAATCAATCAAAAAGGTCCTACAGCAAATAGAGACATTCGGGTCATTCGCCGGCTTTAAAATAAATATATCTAAAACAGAAATGATGTACATTAAAAAATACCCCAGACACTAGGGCACCATATAATTTCCCTGTAAAAGTAACAAAAAAAACCATTAGATACCTAGGGATCATGCTGGAGGCAGAAATTTCCAGACTATACGGGAATAATTTTAAACCTATCATAAAAAAAATAGTGCAGGAACTAAAAAACTGGACGACACTACCCTTATCACTATTTGGGAGAGCAAGTGCGATCAAAATGATTTCGTTTGCCAGACTCCTCTATCCCATGCAGACTCTCCCTATGCTCCTCAAACATGAAGACAATACGGAAATAAATAGAGCAATAACAAAATTCCTATGGGGAAATAAGAGAAGCAGAATAGCTCTAAAAAAACTACAATTACCAAAGGAAATGGGAGGTATCAACCTACCAAATATCAGGAACTATAACATAGCAAGCATAATGAGACATGTAGGAGACTGGATAAATGATACCAATCATTACTCCTCCCTAGAAATAGAAAAGGAATTCTCTCCAGAGACCTCCCTGAAAGAGCTATTACATACTAAATAGGGAGATATCCCAGTGACCCAAAGAAACAACATACTAATCAAAGAACCTATAGTAACATGGAAAACGGTCAGGAAAAAGTTTAAACTGTCACATACAATCTCAAGATATCTACCAATTCAAGACAACCCCAAATTTATACAAGGACATACCCAAACATCATTCCAAGTTTGGAAACAAAAAGGGATTACTTGCCTAAAAGATGCGATTAACACAGACAAACAGGAATATATGACATTTCAGGAGCTCGCACAAAAATGGGACATCCCCCAAAACCTAATACACGCCTTCTCATATACACAGCTAATCAGTTTCTGCAAAAAGTTGACAAATCATAAAACTACAGTACTAAACAACAATAGAATAGACGACTATTTTAAAGCAAAAGAGCAGGACAAAAGTAAATTGTCAGAACTATACAGCATTATTAGAGATCAAGACACAGAGAGCACACACGCCAACACTCTCAGGGCATGGAAAAAAGACTTCCCAGAAATACAAAACATGGAACAGCTAATACAGGGTATACACAGGGTGCACAAGATCATACCGTCAGAGACATGGAGGGAAATGCAGTACAAAATAACACATAGAGCATACATAGCATTTAAACGACAGATAAAGACCAGGACAGAGGACACCACATTCTGCCCTAAATGCAAGACATCAAAGGCGGACCTTAAACACTGCCTCTGGACATGCATACACATATCTAGATATTGGGACCAAGTGCTAGACTACATGAAAACAAAATTAAAAGTCTCATGGACAAAGGACCCAATACCTATTATATTTGCAAATATAGAGAACTGGACGGAGGGCAAACAAATCAGCAGAGCAGTAACCAGACCCACAGAGATTATACTACTAGCGGCAAGAAAGACCATTATGATAAACTGGATACAAACACAACAGCCCTCAATGGAACAACTACATGACACATTATACAAACTAATGACAATAGACAAACTGGAGACGTCCATAGACAGAAACAGAACAACGGAAGATTTCCGCCAAAGATGGGACTGGTTCCTCGAGGAAAGAGACTCGCAGACAGGGGACAGTTTAGTCTAGGGTAAAGACTGGAGACAGAGGACGGAAAACAGGAAAGGAGTGAACAAGACCAACACGACAAGTTAGGTTAGAATATAAGGTTAAAGTTCAAGGTTAATTAGATAGGAATCGAGCTGGAGAAAACCGTATCCATAATGTGTAACACAAGTATGTAACGAGGTGAACAGACCCGGAGAAAACACAATCGCTCGCACTTAGAGGAAAAATGAATCCAAGCTCGAATTCAGAGTTAAGAAAAATGTATGTTTAATATACGGAAAATCTGTAAACAATGTATGTGAACAAAGGACGATACAATATGCATGTAACAGCACAAATTTTTCAAGTTGATCGCCTGTATACTGAAAATGTACCCAATAAAAAAGATTTGTAAAAAAAATAAAAATAGAATGGTTCCTGGGGTCACTCGTTCAGAGATACATGACATTTCATGGTCTGACGATGCACCGATAGAGCTGCGGTGCAATTTAATTCCACTAGACAGACCCAGAGCGAATTGGAAACTTAATGAGATCCTCTTAAAAATACCGGCTTTAGAAAAGGAGGTAGGGGAAAAAATCAAAGAGTACTTTCAGGAGAATAAGGGGAGTGTGAACACACACTCCACACTGTGGGAGGCCCATAAGGCGACCCTCAGGGGGATATTAATGAATTTGGCCGCCAAACGAAGAAGGGAAAGGGAAAATAAAAGAATTAGAACAACAATTAACAGACCAATCAGCCAGACACAAAGAGAGCAAACAGGATCATATCCTGAAGCAATTATTAGACACCAAAACGAAGCTTAATCTCCTGCTCTCCTCCCACGCAGAGAAGGAAATGACTTGGTCTAAGCGCAAATTTTATGAAAAAGCTAACAAGCCAGATACCCTACTTGCCAACAAGCTAAAAAATAAGCTTCCAAAGTCCCACATTCACGCAATACGAACACAGAGTGGGGAACTGACATCCATTCCTGGGAAAATAGTAGAAGAATTTAAATCCTACTATGAAACATTATATAATGGAGACAAAGTCACCCACTCTCGAAAAACACAAGAGATGCTACAAGCATTTCTGACCGAGGCGAAACTACCCACATCGAGCAGAGCTGAGAGAGAGGCACTACAAGCTGACTTCACATTAGAAGAGCTGTCAGAGGTGATTAAAAACCTCAAACCAGCTAAAGCCCCGGGGCCGGACGGCTTCTCGAACCTGTATTACAAAAAATATCTGAAATTATTGGCCCCTCACATGTTACAACTATTTAATGAGATTCTAGCGGGGGCCTCCTTCCCAACACAAATGCTTCAGGCCTCAATCTCAGTGATCCACAAACCTGGAAAGGACCCGGCAGACTGTAAGAGCTACCGGCCTATATCTCTGATAAACTCCGACATTAAAATATACTCCAAACTTATAGCTAACAGAGTGGGTAGCGTCCTTCCCGGGTTGATTCACACGGATCAAGTAGGGTTTATCGGAGGCAGACAGGCGGCAGACAACACCAGGAGGATAATTGATTTGATTGATCTGGCCAAGCGAAAAAATCTGGACGCAGAGAAAGCCTTCGATAGAATAGATTGGCCCTACCTAACAGCAACGCTTGGGGTGTTTGGTTTCGAAGGACGCCTCCTAAAAGCCATTATGGCTCTGTACGAAGGCTCAACGGCTCGGGTGAGACATCAGGGATTCCCCTCCAAGCAATTTAACATTAAAAGTGGAACGAGACAAGGGTGCCCGCTGTCCCCGTTGTTGTTTGCCCTTTGTATTGAGCCCCTGGCAGCCCACATCAGACATAGTCCAGATATTGCAGGAATCTCGATTGGGGATCAAACACACAAAATAGCCTTGTACAGTATGCTGACGACGTCATTTTGACGCTGTCAAAGCCTCTCACATCTCTGCCCAATGTATTTGGGGTACTAAGTAAATTCAACCAAATTTCGGGCTTTAAAATCAATCAGGCCAAATCAGAAGCCCTCAACTTAAATCTACCTAAAGAGGTGGAGAAATTGATAGACTTAAACTTTAATTTCAAATGGCAACCCTCCGCAATCAAATACTTAGGGGTATATATTACAAGGGACTACAAAACGATATACAAAGCCAATTTTCCCAGGTTAATTAAGACGTTGAGAGAGGATCTCCGAACATGGATGAAAGGGGGTATCTCATGGATCGGGGGGATCCATAGCGTGAAAATGAACCTCCTCCCGAGGATGTTATATCTTTTCCAGAGTTTACCTATACCCTTAGTGACAGCGGACATCCTCGCTCTACAGTCCCAAATTATGAAATTCATTTGGAATAAGAGAAACCCAAGAATTGCAAAGGGGATCCTAAAGAGACCCACCGTTAGAGGAGGACTAGCGGTACCTTGCTTGATGGCTTACTACAAAGCGGCCCAACTAAGTCAAATTACACAATGGCACATGGACCCACACCTAAGGAGGTGGGTTGAATTAGAGAAACACTGCTGTGCACCTATAGAGATACATAATGTGATTTGGATACCCAAGAGGGGACTAAACAAGATGGGCACGCCACTTCAGACCATAGTCAATTCACTAAAGGTATGGGAGGCCACTAAATTCAGATGCAATCTAACCTCCAAGGACTCACTTATGACACCGATTATCGGCAATCCAGACTTCGCTCCGGGTCTGAATAGAAATAATTTGGTAGCCTGGGAACAGTCGGGTATTACACGACTCAAAGATCTGGAGGATAACAAATATATACAAACCTTTGACCAAATTAAGGCCACAATGGCGATATCAAATAAGGAATTTTTTAGATACCTCCAGATCAGAGACTTCTATAATAAAACACCAATTAGACCCGCAAGAACAAATTTTGAGCAGCTGTGTTCCAGGGGTACGGACACAAGGGGACTAACATCTAGAATGTACAGGGAAGTGATCTGTCCAGAGACCCCCAAGGACCACCGACTCACATACATTAGACAGTGGGAAGCGGACCTAGGCGAGACGTTAGAGGACGAGGAATGGGACAAGATCATACAGGGAGCGGCGAAAAGCTCAATATGCACCACATTAAAGGAGAACGCATATAAAGTCCTTATGCGCTGGTACTACACCCCGTTAAGGTTAGCTAAATTTGTTAGGGGCCACTCCCCCCTCTGCCCAAAGCAGTGTGGGGAGGTGGCAGACTTGCAACACATGCTGTGGTCCTGCAGCAGAGTGGTCCCGATTTGGGAACAAATTAGAGATTGGCTACAGAGGATTCTCGGCTTAGAGATCCCCCTGGACCCGTGGCTGTTCCTACTGGGCAGACGGATCCAGGGTATATCAAATGCGTCGCATAAATTGATCGCGCATTTGGCAACCGCCACAAGATGCGAGATCGCAGCATTATGGAAGCAACAGGAAATACCAATCATCCCCACAATTAGAAATCGGATTTGGCATGTCTGCCGGATGGAACAATTAACGAGTTTAGTTAATGACACCGGCGAAAACTTTCTAAAAGTCTGGACACCATGGCTGGCTCAGACAGACATCCCAGGGGTAAGTGCCACAGCAATCTTCCAATGATACAGTAGCAACAAATGCGTTCTCCTTTGAGGGCAGCGAGACACGACAGCACATAGCGACGGACAAGTAGACGGACACTGGACGACGGTCCCGATCACACATAAGGGAGAAATATGGCGGACTCAAGATAAAACAATAGGAAAGAGATCCCACACGAACGCAAGGCGGATCCAAGGAAGCCTCAGCGGATGACACCGTTCCTCTCACAACTACGCTCTAAGTCCTCCCCCATACCCCCCCTCTCCCCTCCTTCCCCTTCCCCTCAGGTCCTAGGTCATGTATGTCTGGTGTGTCGCGTCTTCAGTGTTAGGTAGCTCCCCATGTTTGTCATGTTTACTATAATGTCCCGTGTTCCAGTAAGGGAGATAAAAATGAAAAAAAAAAAATTGGTGTACTATACAACGGGTTGTGATATTATGTATGCTTGAAAACACCAATAAAAAATTGAAGTTGAAAAAAAAAAAAAGAGGCTTGGGTTTAAATTGAGTTTAGTAGTTATGGGGAGGGGGAGGAAGTTTAGTAGTTAAGGGGAGTGGGAGTTTATTAGTTATGGGGAGGGGGAGGGAGGTTAGTAGTTATGGGGAGGCGGAGTTTAGAAGTGATGGGGAGAGGGGGGGGTTAGTAGTTATGGGGAGGAGGAGGAAGTTTAGTAGTTATGGGGAGGGAGTTTAGTATTAAAGTACAATTTTATTTTCCAGCATGTATTATCCCTGGTCTCTGACTTATGGAGGTACCAGTAACCCCACGGGTTCAGGGGTAACCAGCGGGCTTAACCTTTATTAGATAGCCTGGTTACCCCCTCCCGGGATACAGGAGTTTAGTAGTTATAGGGTGGAGGGAGTTTAGTAGTTATGGGGTGGAGGGGGTTAAGTAGTTATGGGGAGGAAGTGTTTAGTAGTTATAGGGAGGGAGAGTTTATTAGTTATCGGGAGGGGGAGGGAGTTTAGTAGTTCTGGGGCGAATGAGGTTCGTTCTTCCGGGGGGTGCGCACTGTTTCGTCGTTCGTGGCACGGGGCTAATTAATCGTCGGTCTGGAATGGACGGCAGGCGGTTTCTCGGTGGCATAAGGGGGCGTTTGTTGCGGTGTTCGTCGTTCGTGGGGGAGGGGGCATATAATATAAATCGTTGCTGAAATGTGGAGGGGAAGCGTTTCGTGCGATTCTGTGGCTGAATTTTTGCCGTACTTTACCAGAAATGTTGCGCGGGGTTATTTAACGTCGGTTCTGGGGGGGCGGCGGGCGCGGTTGGTTTAACGTCGTCTAAGGTGGCGTACGTGCGTATTCCGTCGGGTTCTGGGGGCGGAGGTGGGTGCTTTCGTCGATTCTATGCGGTGGGTGCTTATTTCGTCGTTCGGTGGTAGGCTGAGGGGTTTTCGTAGTTCAAGGCAGGTGGGGGCCGAAAGCGGGGGGGTTACTCGTTATGGGGACGGCTTATTTCGTCGTGCTAGGGGCGCAGAGGGGGTTTCTCCGTTCTGGGGAACTACTGCGGGCATTTTCTCGTTTGGGGCGTCTGACGAAGGTGTTTCGTGCGTTAAATGTGTAGGCGGAAGTTAGGATTTAGGGGAGGCGGAGTTAGTAGTGCTGGGGAGAGGTGGTGGTTAATACGTTATGGGGAGTAGAGGGAGTTTAGTAGTTATGGGGAGGGGAGTTTCGTACGTTCTAAAGAAAGGCGGGTAGATTTCCGTCGTTCTGGTGGGATGTGCGTTTTCGTCGTGCTCGGGGTCGTCGGGGAGGGAGTAGTTCCTCATCGATTAATGGGGCGGAGGGGCGCGTTTCTCGTTCATGGGCAGGGGAGCGTTTCGTAGTTACTGGTGCTGCGGGCGTTTACGATCGTGTTCTCGAGGCGGGGGGCGTATTCTTCTTTCATGGGTACGTCTAAGGTGCGGTGCGTTTAGTAGTAGTATGGGGGAGGGGGTTTACGTATTAGTGGGAGCGGAAGTATTACGTGATACTCCGAGGGAGGAGGACGTGAGTTTAGTGCTTATGGAGGGGGACGGAAGTTGTAGTATTAAAGTTACAACCTTTGATTTACAGAATATACTTTGGTGGGACCGTATACTTATAAGGGAAATAACTTGGGGATATTTGGGTTCGAAATCCAGGAGTAATTGTATTTCCACCCAAATATCCCCCCTAAAACTGACACACAAGAAATGTCACAGTTCTAAGGCTAAGTGAGCATGAAAGTAGGAGAGAAAAATCATGGTATTTTTCTTTTCCCATCATTTATTATCCCTGGTACCCAGGCTTATGAATGTAACCAGGAAACCCCCCAGGTAGCAGTAGTACCAGTCTGGGCTTAACTTTTTATGGAAGATAGCCTGATGTGAAGAAACAACCCCTCCACGCGTCACAGGCGTATTTTAGTAGTTTAATGGGATGAGGGACGGCACTTTAGTAGTTATAAGGGTCAGGAGGGTTTCGTAGTTATAGTGGGGACGGGAGTTTAGTCTTCTTGGAGAGTAGAGGGCGTATTAGTGTTATGGCAAGAAAAAGCAGTGGTGTTATAGTAGTTCTGGGGATGGTAACGGTGGCCCTATTTAGAAAAAGTCAGTTAATTGGGAGGAGAGGGAGTTAGTAGTTATTCGGAGAGGGAGTTATAGTCGTTGCATGGGGCTCGGGGAGATTTAGTCTTTCGTATATCAGACTGGCTTTTAGATAGATTCATCGGCGCGGTAGGGCGTTCGATCGTTACTAATAGGAGAGGAGAGTGGCGTTTCGTCGAAAATTCTGGGCGGCGGGCGTTCTCAGTTCTCGTGCGAGACAGGGCGTTGTCGTTTCTATGGGGCGTCAGCGGGCTTTTTTAGTGTCGTTCTGGGATCGGCGGGCGCTGGTATTCGTCTAAAGTACACGTGTATTCCACGAATACATACTTTGGGGGACCTTATACTTATAAGGGAACATCCACTTGGTGGATTTTTTGGGTTCGAATCCCCAGGAGTCCTGGGGGACCAGGAAGTCCCGTTAATTCACAAAAACCACCGCTCGTACCGGCAAATCACTAGCCTGCTCGACTGTGAGAGAGAATCAATGACTGTGCTAAAGTACATTTTATTTTCCACATGTTTATTCCCTGGTCTCTTACTTATGGGGTACCAGTAACCCCCGGTTCAGGGTAACCAGTGGGCTTAACCTTTTATTAGATAGCCTGGTTACCCCCTCCCGGGATACAGAGTTTAGTAGTTATGGGTGGAGGGAGTTTTAGTTATGTGTGAGGGGGTTTAGTAGTTATGGGGAGGAAGTGTTTCAGTAGTTATAGGGAGGAGTAGTTTTAGTTAACGGGGGGGGCGGAGTTTTAGTACGTACTGGGGAGGGGGGTTAATGACTCGAGGGGGCGGCAGGGGGAGAGAGGAGGGGAAAAGAGAAGCGAAAAGAAAAGAGAAAAGGGGGGAGGGGGGAAGAAAGGAAAAGGGAAGAAGAGGGGAGAGGGAAAAGGCGGAGAAGCGGGGGCGAAGAAGGAGAGGGGGCTGGGTAAATAAGAAAGATTAAAAAGAATGGCGAAGGGAGGGGGAGGGGGGGGAAAAAGAGAGGTGTCGTGTGCGGGTTTTTCCTTCCTTTCAGGGGACCGGGGGGTTTCCGTCGTTCTTGGGCCCGGGTCCTTTTCGCCGTTGCTGGGTCGGCTTCGTTTCGTCGTGCGGGTGCGTCGGCGGCTTATCGTCTGTCTGTGGCTGCCTCGCGGTGCTGTTTCGGCTTTCTGGTGCGGGCGTTTCGTCGTCCTTGGGTCGCGGGGTGGTGTCTGTGTTCTGGGCGGCGGCGTTTCGTCGTGCGGTCGCGTCGGGTTGTTCTGTTTCTGGGGCGTCGTCGGGCGTTTCGTCTTTCTGGGGCTGGGTCGATTTCGTCGTTCGTTCTGGGGCGGGGGCCTGTTTCGTCGTTCTTGATTTCGGGTGCGTTTCTTCGTTATGGGGAGGGTTAGTATTAGGGGAGGGGGGTTGAGTCAGTTATCGGAGATTGGAGGGAGTTTAGTTAGTTATGGGGGATGGCGCGGAAGTTAGATAGTTATGGGGAAGGCGGGGTGTTAGTAGGTTATGGCTGCGGGGCGTTTAGTAGTTTATGGGGAGGAGGGAGTTTAGTATTAATCGGCCAGAAGGGATAGTAGTAGTTATGGTGAGGGGGAGTTTAGTAGTTATGGGGAGGGAGGGATTTTAGTAGTTATGGGGAAAGGGGAGTATAGTAGTTATGGGGAGCGGGAGGGAGTTTAGTAGTTATGGGGAGAGGGAGGGAGTTTAGTAGTTATTGGGAGGAGGATGGTTTAGTAATTATGGGGAGGGGGTTTAGTAGTTATTTGGAGGAGGAGGGTTTAGTAGTATGGGGAGGGGGGGTTAGTAGTTATGGAGAGGGGGGAGTTTAGTAGTTATGGGGAAGGTAAGGGAGTTTTGTAGTTATACGGAGGGAGAGGGGTTAGTATATATGGTGAGGGGGAGGGAGTTTAGAAGTTATGGGGAGAGGGAGGGAGTTTAGTAGTTATGGTGAGGGGGAGTTTAGTAGTTATGGGG